>JAGFMF010011662.1:3161077-3177012 GCA_019455555.1 Galemys pyrenaicus
CCCCTCCCTGGCCAGCAGCAGGGATCAAACTCGTGCTGCAGTGGCTGCGGTTTGCTTCATAGTGCGTTGCTTAACCCACTGCGCCACCAGGGAAGCCCCTACAACCTAGTATTTATTCTTTACGCTTAAATTTAACAGCAGTCCTATGTTGTATCCCTTTTGCCTCACAGACAGAAACTGTATCCCTTGTCTTCTAGGAACCTCAGAGTAAAGGGTTATGAACCTGTGAACAGATTATTGAAATCTGATAAATTATAAAAGATTATGTCCAAAGTGCTCTAAAACATAAATGATAAAACACCTGTGGCAAAGAATCATCCAGGAAAGCTACAGAGAGGATGTGACATATGAAATAGACTTGAGAAAATTAATGAGTGAATTTTACAGGTGGTGGGCCAGTTAGATGACTTGTTTTCTCTATAGATCCTTCTTTAAGTAGCTACTTTTTAAAAAAAAAAAAAAAGATTTATTTATCCATGCATACAAGCACTGGGGTACAGGCTAGAGGTGCGGGCGGTGAGAGTCCACCAGAGACAAGAGAACAGAACAGGCGGATAGACACTGCTGAGCTGAGCTGCAGGCAAGGCAGGGGAGGTCTGCTGCACCTGTGGGTGGTGCTGCAGTGGCCACGGTTTGCCTTGCAGTGCATTTCTTAACCAATTGCGCCACCAGGGAGGCCCCTAAGTAGCTACTTTAAAGTTAACTTTTAGTTAATTTCAAGAAGCCTTTTGTATTTTTAATTTTCAAAGGTATAGGGATAGGTAAGGCAGATCATTGTTAAGAAGTGGTTGAGTTTAGTCTTCTTGAGGCTGCTCAGTCTTTTTTTTTTTTTTTTTAAGATTTATTTATGCATATAAGAACTGGGGTACAGGCCAGGGGCAGGGTGAGAGGATTCATCAGAGACAGAGTGGGGAGCAGAACAGGTGGATAGACTGAAATACACTGCTGAGAGGAGCAGCTGTCCGGGCAGGAGAGGGCTAGCTCCAAGTGGGGAACCTCCCAGGCTGGAGATTGAACTCCTGCTGCAGACAGCTTCACAGTGCTGCTACTTTACGCCTTGTGCCACCAGGGAGGCCCCTGCTCCTAGTCTTGATCAGTGGAAACCGTTTTTAGGAGATCAGAAAAATGTACTTTCAACTATGTTTTACTACTGTTTGACTAGCTGGTGAAGAAAATTTGAAGTGACTTTAATATTTCTGTTCTTAGCTTTCCATAGTAGAAAAACAGTTGTCTAAATTTTCATTAATTCAATAAGGGTATTAATTATTTTTTTTCTTATATCATATTCAGGAGTACAGTCTTATATATACTTCAGAAAAGTTGAAAGGACTTATTTTAAAAAGTAGAAGTTGGGATTTCGAAATGGGAACCATTACTTTTAGCAGATGCTATTAGAGTAGGGAAACAGGAGTTAGATGAATTGGCAGATCGTTGATATTTCTTCGCTCAGAGTTTCCAGTGGCAAAATAGGAATAATCATTTGCTTATTATAGATTCCCCTTGAAAGGTATTTTGCATTTCTCAGAAAAAGCATACTTACTGTTGTGATATAAAATATTTATAAAGTATAGAGATGAAATCAGTGTATCTCTAGCATAAGTGTGATCTATATATTGATAGTATAGTCTTTACATGTACTATAAATTTCATGCCCAGCAGTAATCACTGTGTATACTGAGAGGCAGTCAACAGAATTCTCAGGTTTGGTGGTTTTTCTCCTTTTAAAATCATTTTATGTTCAGTTATTGGCAGAGAAAACAGAAATCAGGTGAACATAAAATTCTGTTTATAATCTTTATTATTTATTATCTTTATTTCTAGCCTTCATAAATAGTGTGTGTTTTGTGGCTTTTTTTTTTAACTTAGTATCATTGCATATACATACATTTGAATATCTACATAGTACACGTTCTTACTGGCTTTGGTGCTATATAATATTTTGTTCTATTAAGGTTTGTTTAACCATTTCTTGCTTGAAATTTAGATTGGTTCCAATTTTTCTATATTGTAAATAGCTTTGCTGGAATGTATTTAGGAGGAATTACTTGTATTTTTTTAAATGTGACGGTACATCAAAGAAACAATTTTGTTGTTTTATTAATATTGTCAGGTTTCTTTTCAGAAAGAAAGGTTTCTTTTTCGTTAGCTAAACTAAGTTTTATTTATCAATTTAATAATACGCGATGGTACCTAAAACAGTTTCTAATGCTGCATTAACTTTCATTGTTATAGACACTTCTCTTTTATTTGCCTTACTTTGTTAGTTTTGGAATCCATAGTAACAAAAGATTATAGTATTCCTTTCTGCTACAGTCTATATTTTACTTTTTTTAAATAGATGGTATGTTAATTGTAATAAGTAGTATCAGGGCGTGATGTACATTGAATATCTTCATAGGGAACTGCATTTCTAATCTATTTTGTAGAACTTTTGACCATTTTGGTTAACTGCCTCCTGTTGTTTAGCTCTAGTTTAAGTCTGCGGTAGCTGAGTGGCATCTTATGCCTAATAGCAGAAAATTAGTTCACACTTGTTGTTTTAACTTTCAAGTAATTATTGGCTTGTCAACATGAATTCAGACCTAACAACTAAACTCTCCAGAACATGTCAGTTTTTTACAGTTCGATGTGTAGATCTTTGCTTAGATGAAAAACTGAAATTTTCTTTTCCTGTGCACTAAGAGAAAATGACCAAATGAATATCTGTATCCACTTGTTTTAACCCAATCACAGAAATACATGAGGATTTTGAAATAGCTAAAGTAAAAATAAATTTACTTGTATATTTATTGATTTACATGGTAGGTGTATTTAGTGGCAGTTTCACATTCTCCTAGTTTTTCCTGAAATGACAACATAGATTCTTAGTTTCTGGAAACTGATTGGTGTATGACCATAACAGATCTTGTTTCACATGTGAAATACGGTTTTGAAAAGAATCACTTCTGAAAAATTCACATTCCAACAGTTAAATACGTGAAATGAAGTCACACGTGTGCTCTGTATCCCACACCCTCAGTCCCAGCACAGTACATACATTTTGAGCCTGGTCTGTGGCCTGTCCACAGTAGACCCAGTTCCTCAAGCCCTTTACTTCTGTTCATTCAGGGTTGTGCTGTTTGTTTTTCAGTATTGCTTGTGCTAATTGTAGCTACCTGAAAGTGTTTTGCAAGGTCATATTCTCTCTTGCCATTAAAATGAATTATTGATGAAAGGCTTTGGAGGAGATTGTGAGATTTTTTTTTCTTATTCTCACCTATCAAACCTATTTATTGTCCTTTGCTTATAATGATAAAGACTAAAATTTGTGTACTGTGTGTGTGCCACATTGACATGAGTTAATTCTCAGAACAGGCCTGTGGGTTTTGGATGAAGACTGAAGCTAGATAAGACCTGTAGTATTCAGGCATGCGTGCTAGTGAGTTTGTACTAGATAGGCATGAAGTCAGGATGCGGACCCAGGACCGTCTGTCTGCAAGGTCTGGATTTTTACCATGTCTGGCCACTGCTGTACCTTTCACACTGAGCGCTTTCTACCTTTTCTGCCTTACCTTAGGAGATCCCTGACTGCTCATGATCCAGGACTTGCACAATTGACACAGTTGTCAACAAAAAGCTCTTCATCGGTGTACTCAGTTTTTAAGTAGTCACATTTAATATTGATTCCTTTCACACAGTCTAAAATCGACAGTTAATTTTTTGGTGAGGGAGAAAGCACCTTAGTATTAGGAGATCACCTCCCAGTAATGCTAGTTAAATAATGCCAAGCTCATGAACATGCTATTCGTTCCGACTTCCCTTTTCAGAATTTTTGTCCCTGTGGACTTCTCCAATATTAAGCAGTTGAAATGTTCATAGTTTTCCCTTTTTATGACTGCTTTGGTACTCAGACCCTTTAGAAACAGTCATTTCTTTGATCCTTGTACAGAGTCACTTTTTTTCACTGAGATTTCTTTCTACAATGAAAGCCAGTTGTATGTCGTTTCTGCTGAGACTGATGTGATGGCAGTTGGGTAGAATAAAAGCAGAAACAAAGACAGAAAAACAGAGGAAATAAAATAAAAGCAGAAACAAAGGAAATAGGGGAAAATGCAATCCTGGGGTTGTGGGCCCTTTTCCTGAAAGCATTAAAATAGTGTAATAGTGACCGAAGCTGGGATCAGAGGTAGAATGAGCAGATTAGAACTGGAAATAGAAATTGTACAATTGGGTGACACTAGAACTCTAAATAAAATCATTTCCATAAAAAAATTGAGATTATGATCTCAAGATAATAATGAGATCTTGAGATTATGATTTTCTTAAATCTTGTAATGGGATTTATTTATAACTTCCTTAAAATGTTTAATTTTGTCACAACTTTCTTGATTCTGATAACTCGGTTTGAGATGGTGTGAAAATGAGTATGTGAAATAAGTAATGTATAAGACCCTTTCAAGCCATGTCAGTGATATTTTGGAACTGATGATGTCTATTTAATATACATATCCAGAAGATGGCATTTTGTTAATTTTTAGAAGGGAAATAGAGAAGATGTTTAGAGTAAAAATTGATCAAATATTGCCCTCACATAGCACATTGTTAGTTTAATAAGAAAAATTATTCCGTAGAGATTTAGTAGTGACCTCAAGAATATATAAATGTCATTTTTGTCTTTTGCTTTCTTGTGTGTGTGCCTTGTTTCCCCTTTTGGGATTATAAAAATTTTTGAAGGCCAGTGTTCATATATTTGTGTTATCATATCAGCCACAATGTCTGATGTAAAATATTGTGGGCATTAAGTAAATTGTGTGGATTGAGTGAATTTCTCATGATTTGTCAGGATTTGTTATGAATGTTCTTCAGTTTTCACATGAATTGCAAATTCTATTTTCCCTACTTAACACTTTTGATTGCATCTTTCTAGCTTCTAGAACATCTTTGCACTAAATTTACACTTTATCTTTCTTAATGCTGTGATTTGTTCCATTGCTTCATAATCTTTTTTTTTAAAGATTTTATTTATTTATGCATACAAGAGCTGGGGTAGAGGCCAGAGGAGCGAGAGGTGAGAGGACTCATCAGAGACAGTGTGGGGAGCAGAACAGACAGATAGACTAAAATACACTGCTAAAGGGAGCAGTGGGCGAGGCAGGAGAAGTCTGCTGTGCCATGTGGGTCCCCTCCCTGGCCAGCGGCAGGGATCGAACTCGTGCTGCATTGGCTGCGGTTTGCTTCATAGCACGTTGCTTAACCCACTGTACCACCAGGGAGACCTGAGATAATTC
This sequence comes from Galemys pyrenaicus, assembly GCA_019455555.1. Taxonomy (NCBI): domain Eukaryota; kingdom Metazoa; phylum Chordata; class Mammalia; order Eulipotyphla; family Talpidae; genus Galemys; species Galemys pyrenaicus. Next base: position 3,166,345 of record JAGFMF010011662.1, read on the forward strand.
TTTTTTGACATTCTCACACTGTAAGAAAGGAGGAGTAAATGAAAGTACAGTGAACATGGCCCAGGCTCATAATTTAGTAGCGATATCTATGATAGACTGACTTTCCTGTAAATCTAAGTGTAGTAAACTGTCAGGAGAGAAAAAAGAAAAACAGAGAAATTAATTATACGTGATGGTAGCAGTAGTTGGTGTTTACTCACTGAGTCCACAGGCTAGATTTTGAACTCATTTCTTTGTCTTAAAGTAGAGCAAGTAATCCCTGGCTCATAAAGTTATGTTGATTATTATCTTCCTCTTCCCTTGGCTATAGCCAAGAAAAGAGTAATGAATGGGCATAAACAGACTTTAATGTTCTTTATATGGGCAGGGGGTAGAGATGGAGCCCTCCTCCCGGCACACGGACAGACCCTCAGAGTTACATTTATGTTAGTAAGTATTTAGGATCTATGGTATCCAGAACCTGGACATTTTCTTTCACATTAGATGACAGTGTACTAATTATGTTTTTCAACTTAGAGTTACAGCATCCCATCTGTGGACTGATTTCTGTAATGTTCTCTACATTGTTAGTACCTCAGTGATTCTTTATATTCAGAATTACTAATTGCCTAAAAGCACATATTATTTATTACGAATAGGTCTAGGTTTTAAAATGAATCCACAGTCTGACTCCATATTGCCTCTATTTTTGTGCTTTATGTTAAAATTAATTTTGCCTTTAAATGAAAGATTTGTGAAAATTATATTTTGGATTTGCTGTTTTGGGAAATTTTGTGGACAATCCTTGACGACCATAGACATCCTTATAAATAATAGGGCTGGCCCAGAATGGCTTGTTATATGCATTGCTAACACCTTTGCTATTAGCAATAGAAAAGATGAAGCTGTTTCACCAGATCAGAAAAAGTTCATGGTGAAGTAAATTTCATTTAACAGAGATTTGATATTAGATAAAATGCTAAGTGTAAAATGGATAAAAACTAATATATGCAAATAAGAAAATGAGGAAAAACGTGTTTGGGTCTTTGGGCTGTAGACTAAAAGGGAAGAAGTGGGTTGAATCAGGTAAAATGACATGAAATTAGATAAATAGTAGATTAGCAGTTTTTGGAAGAGAACTTTTCTTGACTTCCAAAATTATTCAGATACTTACAGGGAGCCAGTAACTTTGACTTCCGAAGATCTGATAAGATTGTTTTTGTAACAAGGTTAAATTGGAATATGAAGTAATGTTTAAGGGACGAGTGGAGCAGGGAATGTTCATGGGGAATAGTCCCTGGGGACATCCAGGACAGGTGCTTGGCACTGACTTGAACCCTAAATCTAGCAGAGAGACTGTGAAATGTTTTGATTGCTTAGTAGTGTTGCACATAGTAAAGCTGATGGGCGTATACCCCAGGAGCTTTTTTTTTTTTTAAGTGATTGAGGGAAAATAATAATTAGTGGTGAATGAGATTACATGAAAGTCAAATCTCATTGTCTGAATAAAGTTTTATTGGACTGCATTCACTCAAGTAATGTCTGTGGCTGCTTTCGCAAATGGTAGTGACTGCAAATCAAGAAAAGACTTTCTACCCCTGGGATGTACTAACAACATTAGAGTTGCTTTTCCCAGTAAAGAAAAGATGGTAATGACTAGAGTAAAAATGTTCAGTATATGAAAAGGGTATATAAGTGGTACTAAGAAGTAATTTGTTCTTTTCTATTACTGTGTTTTTCACTATGGAAGCCATTAGCTTCCTATGGGTATTTAAATTTTATTTAAAATAAAATTTTAAATTCAGTTCTTCAGCCACACTAACCACACTTTAAGTGACTAGTAGCCATATGTGATTGGTGGTTACTGCATTTGATGTGGGGAAGTAACATCGGATGCTGCAGAATGGCAGTAATTACTTACATAGTAGTAGTTTTTGTGGCATGCACTGCTCTTGAATTCCTCTCAAAAACTTCTGAGTAGAGATTATTATAGTGGGTGTACAGTATCAGAGGACTGCTGGCGGCACTAGTGAAGGCACGGAGTGGCAGATGTCGCAGTTGAACTCTAAACCACTTGACCCAGAGGTGCAGCTCCTGTTTGATTGTTTTGTCAGCACTGAAAACGCTGAGCACACATTACCCTCTGACTTCTTCAACTAAAAGTTCTGATTTGAGTCAAGGACCTCCTTAAGAGAATGAGCGTGTAGGGCCTCCCTGGTGGCGCAGTGGGTTAAGCAACGCACTATGAAGCAAACCGCAACCACTGCGGCACGAGTTCGATCCCTGCTGCTGGCCAGAGGGGGGACCCACATGGTGCAGCAGACCTCTCCTGCTGTGCCCGCTGCTCCCCTCAGCAGTGTACTTCCGTTGATCTGCCTGTTCTGCTCCCCGCTCTGTCTGTGGTGAATCCTCTCACCCACCCCCCACACCTCTGGCCTGTACCCCAGTGCTTGTATGCATAAATAAATAAATCTTTAAAAAAAAAAAAGAGAGAATGAACGTGTAGTTTACCTCTTGCTGAGCGCCAAGTGTAAGTTGGAGAAACAGCGGCCAGCAAAAGAAAGGTGTAACTTTCAGTCAGCCTTATTGCTGCGAACTTGATACAGTTTCTCCCTCCTCCTTGTGGTACTTGAGCTAGTCTTTGTGAATGCCTTCACTGTGCATAGTGGTTTGGCATCCTGAAACTGAGCAAAGCAGTATTTAAAGTGAGACCATGTTGTCCCTGTGCTCTTCTCTGCTTAAGTGAGTGCTCATGTGCATGGGATTGTATTTCTAGTAGAGGTGATCTAGAAATTTATTGCCTACTGTCAGTATTTCTTGATTGCTATTGCTGTGAAAATGTTAAAAAATAGTTTTAAGATTTTTTTGCTACAGAATGAAATTTGGAGACCAGATTTTTAAAAAGCAGCATCTATATTGATGTGATGAATGGTTTAGATAAGGATATCTTATTTGATTTTTTAGAAATGTTATAACTTAGAAAATATTGGAGATGTTTACAACTATGAAAATTATTTTGGTGTAATTTACGTGCATACAAATTCACTCAGTTGATGCATTTATAAGAAAATTGTTTTAATTGTCTTGGATATCATAAAAGTTCACATTTTAAGTTCTTTTTCAATTCTAAGCACAATTGAAGTTTTCATCCTTTGTTGTTTATATTCTAATTCTGTGTTTCCTTATTTTCAGGCTGAAATAGAACTATTTGTTAACAGACTTGACTCAGTGGAATCTGTTCTTCCTTATGAATATACGGCGTAAGTTTTTTGGCTTGGTTTTTGCATAAAATTTTATGTGATTCATCACAATTTTTACATTTAGAACTTGAGTTTTCCCCAATCATGGATAAGTCCATATGCATTTAAAAAATGTACAAGGTCTAAAAACACTTTTTTAGGAATATTCTTTATTTCTAAGATAGAAAATGTGAAATGTGATCTTGTTGTACTGCCTTGCAGTATAACAGAAATACCAACTAAAACAGTTGGTTTCCTTTTTTATCTGACTGGACAAAAAACACTTTTTAAAGTTTTTAATTATTAAAAATCCCACACATTTTAAAACAAGATCCTGGTCCTACATAATCAGTTCCCAAAAATAATTACTTGATGCTCCCCTTCCATGCTTTTTCTCTGCATATTCTGTCTGATATGTACATAAAAATTATACCTTTTTGTCTTAAAAGTGCATTCATCATCGTATTACATTTTGTTTGCACCTTGTTTTTCTTACTGAAACTGTTGTGGGCTTTTTTTCATGTTAATACACAGCTAAGCTACCTCATCCTTTGTAGAGATCCGTCTGTGATTTCTTACATTCGTTCTCTCTTCAGGAACATATATTTCCATTTTTGATACTTAAAAAACCCCTGAATATTTTTATTAGTCGTTTGACTATTGTATACCATATAAACCATAGTTCTGGAATTTTAGTTAGTTTCTCAATTCCTCTGCTATCTAAGAGTTGTGGGAAAAAATAGGTGTTCTCTGTTAAAAAAAAAAAAAAAGTACAGACAGAAAAGTAAGACAATTTTGTAAGAATCCATGTGCCTGAACATGAATGAGAGTGCAGGAGTCATGATGGGTAGACTGTAATTTATGTGACTGTTGGAGGCATAATGCTTTTCTGGTTTTTGTTTGTTTTGTTAAACAAATACCTCTTCAGTCTTTGTGCCTATTCCTGGGAACCTCAGTGGAGCTCTTGTATCAGTTGATGGGGAGTCTTCACTTGGGGACTCCTTAGCCCCAGTATTTTATCACCTGAGATGCTCCTTCCTCTTGGGAATCTAATCTGGAGCCATCACTTGCTCACATGCCATTCTAGGGTGTCCTTTAATTTTCTATAATAAAACTGAAGTCAGACTGTAATGTTTAAACAAAACTTTGTTAAAATCTGGTTAGCAGTACAAGGGAGTGAGAACAGAGGGCTGGAAGTGAGTCAGACCTGACTGCTCATGTTGGGATGACCTGACCAGTGTATTGAGATGAAATACAAACCCTGATAAGTTTGGCATATCTTCTGAAAATGCCATTATTAAGTAAAAGATTTGGATGAGAAACTTAAAAGGAGATAAAAATAGATATATACTTGAAAACCAAAGATGTAAGAATTTTTTTACTAGAATGAACAAATACATTACACAATACATTATGTGTCAGATTTTAAATTTCTAAAATTTACATCTTCAAAGACTTATTTAGCAGTGAAAGCATTCTAAGGCATTATTTTTAGATTTTTGTTTTGTTGGTGAGGTGTGGTGTATGGGACTTGGATTGTGGATATTTCTTCCTCTTTTATTGGAGCTGCTGGAATGCTCAGTATCTAAAATGCCTTCAGAGTTGGTGATGGGTTTGCTCTGTCATTGCTTCCTTTTTTGTTTAAAACTTAACTATTTCCCCCCAGGTTTGATTTTTGCCAAGCCTCAGAAGGAAAACGCCCATCTGAAAATCTTGGTCAGGTGTTATTTGGGGAAAGAATTGAACCTTCACCTTATAAGGTTTGTATTCAGCTTAAATAGAAGTTAACTTAGTTTCATCTTTCTTTTCCCCTAACAAAAAAACCTGAGCTAACTTAATTCTCATTGCGAAGGGGGAATTAATTTCACTTTTGCATCCAGGAATCCTTTCTTATAGTCACCATTTCATAGGTTCCATCTCCTTCTCATGCTGTGTCATGGGGAGGTTTGTCTTTATTAGTGGTCATACAGCCTGTGTTATAAATAATAAGGTGGCATTCTAAAGGACAGCTCAGACCCTGCCTCATCTCACAGGGGACCTGGAAGGCACCTTCAGTCATGCCTGAGCTGCTGCACATCTTCAAGGCCCCCAGTCCTTTGGAGCAGTAGCCATAGATTTTCTCTATTAGCAAATGCAGCACTACATCCCCAGGAGTTTGGGGGAGCTAATCTTTCTATTTTGACCATTGACAGCATATTTGGAACATCTTGAATACATTTTGGGATGTCAGTTAAACCAAACTAAGCACAACACAAGATACTTTCTTCATTATATGTACATCATCACCCAGACTTATTCTGCCTTTTAAGCCTGTTACTTTTAATAAAAGCCTATTGTTCTTCTGCATTGCACAGTTGCTTCTTCAGTTTATGTCTGCTCTCCTGCACAGTGAATAACGATCTCTCTCCTTTCATAAAATTAAATTAGCTTATAATAATGTATCACCATAAAAAAATTAAATGGTATAGAAGAATAAAACGAACAGTAAGTCTTCCTTCCAGTTCCACATCACAGTTTCTGGTTGATCTTTCCTGAAATTTCCCATGCATTTACAAGCTATATAAATAAGATTAGGCAGACTTATTTATATTTGAGCACAGTCTGCACTGCATTTTTCCTTTGACTCTCTCCCTTCAGCATCTGTCCACATGAGCACATTCATTGTAATGACTGGAACTTGACCCATGTTTTATCCCCTGCTTGACAGCTCTCCCTCTTGGCCTCACATCCTCCTCTTTTGTGGCTTGCAGCCCATGAGTGGCCACCTCTCCTACTTTCTCACTAAGCACCCCCACTTATCTCCCTTGGCACTTATTAACTGGGTAGCTACCCAGCAAATCCTCAAGGCTTGCTCAGTCCCGCTAACCATTGTACTCTCTCCAGCACCGTACCACACTATGAAGCACTGGGGGAAAAGACATAACTGTGCAAGCTTAATCCACTGGTGGTTATAATTTTCAGCCATAATTATGTCCTCTTAAAATAATCTGATTTCAAATTTTTTACCCATAAAGATGCCAGTATTTAAAAAATTTTTAAGGACAATGCATTCGAAGGTCTAATTAAATGAAGTCATTGGGGAGGAAAAACGGGTGTATAGACACAGGTCCTGACGTTGAAAAGAGGAAGCATATTGACTGTGTAGCATCTCCCTGGTATGATATTTTGAAAGATTACTTGGAAAGTGACTGCATTTTTTTTATAGCAGAGGGTGACTTTCAGGCATATTTATTATAAATCAAATTAAAATACTCCTGTGGTATTTCAGCCTCATCTTTCTGTCTGCTTACCCTGAGCCTTGAGAAATGATGGAAGGGCAGAGGGTCAGTAGCACTCTGAGCTTGAGGGACAGCAGACCTCTCTAGCAGTAAATAACAGATACCAGCAAACAGAAGGAGAGCTAGCAGAATATTCAAACCCAGGGAGAAGTGGGCTCTTAGGGGGCACTCTGAAGGCAAATTACCTCCTTAGTAGGATCCCATTTAGGGTACATTTATTTATGTGTCAAGACTACGTCTTGCTTATGCTTTTAGTCCCAGTGCTTGTCAGATTGATTCCTTTGTCCCGGGAACTGAGGTGAAATAGAGGAGCAGGAGCGCTTAAACCAGGCAAGAGTGCACATCTAACATCCTGGAGTGTCCTAAAAAATTTTGGGATGAAGACTTGTGCTAAAACAAATTTTTTAAGGCACCAGGATAACACAGGGGTTTCTTAAGACCAAGGCACATAAGTTGGCAGAAACATGGGGCTAAGAGATCAGATTTTTTTCCGAGCCAGTCATAAATGTATTGACCTGTATAGTTCAGTATTGCTGCTTTGTCCTTTATTTTGAAAGAGTTTTGCCTTATTGCAGCTCTGTAGTCAAAACAATGGAAACAGCCAGAAATGAAACAAAACCACACATCTGCTTTGCCATCTTTTATCTATGACTTCTGTTGCGGGCAGAGAAATAACGGTGTTAGACATCATGTGTGTTATGAAACAGAGCCACGTGTCATAGGGTCATAAAATCTCAAGTCTGACAACTCCCGTTCATTCATTTACTTGGTTAACATATTTGTCTAGTGCCTTTCATGTGCAAAACGCTAGCATTGACCAAAACAAAAATCCCTTTCTTTGTGGATTGTATACACTGATGGGAGAAGGAAATGAAATGAATTACTAAAATATGTACTGTGCCAGTTGCTAGTGAAAGAACTATCAAAAATAAATCAAGGGAGGTGGATGGAGAATTTGCAATTTTAAATAGGCCAGAAAGGCTGACTGAGAAATTGACCTTTGAGCAAAAGACTAAAGAAGGAAGGGTGGTGTGCATGTGAATATCTGGGAGGAGGATGTTCTTGGGGAAGAGAGCAGCAAATGCAAAAGTGTCAAAATGAGAGTTTCGTAGTGTGTTCAGGGTATGGAAAAAATTGATGGAACTTGAATAAGTGAGCAAGTAGGGAAGAACAGGAAATGAAGACAGAAGTAATGGGGACCATAGCGTAAGTAACTCTTAGACCACTGTGAAGACCTTGGCCTGTACCTCTGAGTGAGGTGATTGACATTGGAGGGTTCTGAGTAGGGTTAGATTTGATTTTAGCAGGACCTCTAGAGCTGCTAGAGGTTGAGTGAACCATGGGAGCACAAAGAGAGAAGCCAGGAGACAGTGAGGCAGCACCCATGGCATTAAGCATCTGAAGGGCGGGCTGTTGAAAGTGGCCATAGGCAACATTTACTGAGGGATGGGAGGTAGGTATGGAAGAGCAGGTTTAGGGGAATGGAGCTGAGTGAGTTTTGTTCCTGGTAAGTGTGAGGTGTATGTTAGGCATCCAAGTGGATGTCTGCAGTTTGGAAAAGGGATTCACATTCACATTTACATTTGAAAATCATCAGTGCCTAAATAGTATTTAAAGCCAGGAATTGATGTGGTCCCCAAGGGAGTAGATATAGATACAGAAGAATTCTAAGAACAGGGCATCGGGGCACCGAATAGGTCAGGAAGATGAGGAGGACCCAGCAAAGGAGATCACCTCAGAGGGGTACTGGGAGGAAGATATGAGGTAGCAAGGTATTGATTAGGATAGCTAAATACCATCTTTAGTCTGATTTTCCTCAACAATTGAACATACAGTTGACTCACCTAAACCCAGTGAATATTGAATCACGCTGCAAGATTTGCCACTTTGAGTGGAACTAATAATGACTCTGCTTGATTTAAGTGACATCCTCCCTCAGGTCTCTTATTTCTGTATATACATTTTCTTTTCCCCCTGCTCTTTAAAAGGCGCCTCTTAAGACTCATACAAGGTTAAAAATATTAAATAATTGCACAAATAGTGATGTATTTGCAGAAGTAGGAATGTGGCCAAAACTTAAACTGCAGGCTGACAGGTAGCAGCAGTGGGCTGCACCTGAAACATTTCTGTCAGCTGATGCACAGAAATTTAAGGAAATTTAATAAATATTGTACAACAGAATGGATGATTTAGAGTTGAAAGTTGTCCCTTTTTATCAGCTGTAATAGAGTGAATTTATTGAAAGGTTTATAATTTTTTTTTTTAAAGATTTATTTATTCATGCATACAAGCACTGGGGTACAGGCCAGAGGTGTAGGGGGGTGAGAGGATTCACCACAGAGAGCGGGGAGCAGAACAGGCAGATCAACAGAAGTACACTGCTGAGGGGAGCAGCGGGCACAGCAGGAGAGGTCTGCCACCCCATGTGGGCCTCCCCCCTGGCCGGCAGCAGGGATCGAACTCGTGCCGTGCTGCAGTGGCTGCGGTTTGCTCCGTAGTGCGCCGCCCAACCCACTGCGCCACCAGGGGAGGCCCCTGAAAGGTTTATAATTATGGACAATGTTGGGCAAATTAGAAAAGTAGGAGACATTTTTTAAAGTATCACATATTGAGTTATGATTACGTTATTAGTTAGCATACATTATAGAATACATTGTGAATATGATTTTACACACATAAAACAAGTCCTAGACTCCAAAATTGGAGGAATCCTTAATTTTTAAATGTTGGTTTAGTAGTTCCAATCTTACTCTTTGTTTCAGCTTTACTATTAAATAAGATCCTGAAAATTGACAATCTTTTTGGATATGAACAAAGAGAATCGTGTACCTTGATGTTAGAAACCCAGTTTTTATACTTGTTTTATCACAGTCTGTATTGTTCACTGCTAAATGTCTGTCACCTGGCAAAAGGGGCACTTAACAAATACCCATGGGATGAATAGAAAGACATCAAAATGTGTCTGCTTGTTAATTAAAAGCCATCAGTTCTGTGACAGAAAAACATGATCGTGGCACATTGTTTGTTTTACATGTGTTTTTTTTTTTCCTTTCTAGGACTCATATTTAAACGGTGGACAGATGAAATTATCAAAAGTCAACATAAAAAATTATTTATTAAAAGAAAAACTGTGACTTAAGTATATAGAAAAACACTATAAGATTGAATTTTAAATATGGTGAACTATGAGGAATTTTAAAATATTATTAATGCACTTGAGTAATTTAATGAGAACAGCACTTTTTATTCTAGCTATAATATGGATATGGCAACCGGGATTATTTTTTCTTAATTTGCTTTTCTCTTTTATTTTCTTACAGTTTACATTTAATAAGAAGGAGACCTGTAAGCTTGTCTGTACTAAAACATATCATACAGAGAAAGCTGAAGACAAACAAAAGTTAGAATTCTTGAAAAAAAGCATGTTACTGAATTACCAACATCACTGGTAAGACCTGGGGCTTGGGCTCTCTCTCTCCTTTTCAAGGTGAACCCTGAATATATCAATGACTTCACTGACACAGAACGAGGCAGCTTAACTTATTTCCCTTTTTTGTTACGAATAATAACATGAAGTAGTGACTTTCTTTTTTTTTTGAAGTAGTGACTTTCTTGCTTAAGGATTGCTAAGGCCAAAAGCTTCAAGTATCTCTTAATTGTGCTTAGTGACTAATACCTAAGAGCAATTACCTTATTCACATACAGATAATAAAAGCATATTTATGCTTTTAGGAATTACCTGTTATTTTAGGCTTACTGGCTATGAAAAAGACCATGGGAAAACAAAATTTAACTTTCTTTTGATGTTTGATAAATAGTCTCTTCCAGTGAAACACATTTTGTGTAACCTGTATTTTGTTTTATTTATTTTTTCCCTATAACATACTAACCATACTACCTTTTGAATGATTTAAATGACTGAATATTTAAATGACTGAATAAATACCAAGTAGTATTTACTTATACAATATCAAAACACAGATCATTAAAAATAAAGTCTCGGGCCTCCCTGGTGGCACAGTGGGTTAAGCAACACACTATGAAGCAAACTTCAGCCACTGCAGCACGAGTTTGATCCCTGCTGCTGGCCAGGGAGGGGACCCACATGGCACAGCAGACCTCTCCTGCCTCGCCCGCTGCTCCCCTCAGCAGTGTACTTCTGTTGATCTGCC
>JAGFMF010011662.1:3177062-3193938 GCA_019455555.1 Galemys pyrenaicus
CCTCCCCCCCCCCCCCCCCCCCCACACACACCCCTGGCCTGTACCCCAGTGCTTGTATGCATAAATAAATCTTAAAAAAATAAATAAATAAAAATAAAGTCTCAAAATCTAGCTTTACAAAGTACAGCCTTTGTTAATCTTCCAAGTAATCTTGCCGAAAAATGTTTGTTTTCTTTGTAGGGTCATAGTTTACATATGTTTGGCATCATCTAACAAGTATGAGTTGCTGAAGGTGGTGAATGTGTTCACCTACTTCCTGTTGAGTATCCTCTCAGTACCTCAGATCACCCATTTATCCACACCTGGGAGTGTTAGGCACCAGTGATCTTAGTGTAGCTGTAACCAGACTCTGTGGCTCACACTAGTTGGAACCTCTTGTCACCTCTTAACCCTCAGTTCCTCCTCTGCTCCCTTCCAGTCACATACTGCAAAGAACCCTAGAGAGAGGACGACAGTCTTGGGTCATGTGCTCATCCAAGAACTAGTTTGTGATTCGGAGGACACACTGATTGACCAGATCTTCATGTACACCCCATAACCACGTAAAAATGAATTTTTCACAGAAGACTGTCAGAAGAAAGAGGGAATGGTCCATTAGACTTGGGTCAGCTTCTTTCTCATTTGACTCTCAGTGAAAACAGGAACTTGAGAGTCTCTTCCACGTTCTCATTTCTTTGGTTTCTGGTTAAACTATAAGAGCATTTTCCACGCTACCATGAGACTACTTACATGCTGCATCTGTGTAACTTGGAATGCATTTGCTTATTTATATGCAGTTAAATTTCGCTTGTTGTTTTTACTTTGCTTCAAATTAGTCTTTATAACCTCACAATCACGTTTAAGGCTTAGTTCTTTTTCACATTATCCCCAGCCATCTGCATTTACTCTGATAGCTCTTTTGTTGACTGAATGGGAGAATTACTGTTGAGGTGTATGTGTGATTTCAACTATCTCTTCTACCTCCTGTTCTTAGAATTCTGTTCAGAGTCTTAATTCCAAAGGAAATGAAAGCAGCTCTTCTCCAGTACTTCTTTAAGTAAAGTACTTAGAAATAGTCTCAACTGATAAAGTTGATATAGATCCAGTTTTAATGCCAAGATGTTTTAAAAACAAGAATAAATATTTTGAAATAGCCTGCAAAGTTAGAATGTTTTTGATAGTAAAATTTACTAAAATATTTGTGGCACTTTTTAATTGTAAACTTGAACTGTTCTGCCTAAAATAACTGGAAAAGAGCTAGTGAATAATGAATTTGTAGTTGAATTAGAAAAGTTGACTTCTAGCAACTTTTTCACTAGCAAAATATCTCAGCCACGTCAGAAACAATTTGGTAATTCTAAGCAATTGACTTCAGTACTTAAATCAGTTCATTTACACTTTCAGAAAATACTGATTCACATAGATGAATTTATTTGAATCCTAATTGTGCACGTGACTCTGTAACTTGCTCACTTCATATAAGCAGACATGAACATCTTTCCATACAGAAGCACATCTGTAGACCTGTATCTGCCTCATTCGTTTTCATAATTGCATAGCTTTCCATTGCATGAATGAACCAGAATTTTTCCCTATAATATATTAACCATACTACTTTTTGAATGATTTAAATGACTGAATACGAATGCATCAACTCATTATTCTCAGTATAGTGAACAGTTAACAATAAGTTTCTTATCTAAATTAATGAATGCTTTTATTCTTTTTTAAATGTTTATAAAAGCATAGAAGTGGGGTTGTGGGGTGGAGTGGTGGTAAAAGGATTCACCAACACAGGGGAGTAGAAGAGGCAGATCTACTGAAATACACTGCTAAGGGGAGCAGCGGGCAAGACAGGAGAGATCTGCTGCACCATGTGTGGGTTAGCTCCCTGGGATTGGATCAAACTCAGGCCATAGCAGTGGTGATAGCTTGACAGTGCTGAGACCTAACTAACTCTGTGCCACCAGGGAGGCTTCTATTCTTTTTTTTTTTTTTAATTAAGAACGTAAGAGTCATCTTGGCTTCCTGTGTCAGTAACCTTAGCTACTTTTAATTCTTTTTAAACTGACTAGTATTTTTATACCATTACTAAATGTTTCAGTTCCCTTCAAATATACCCGACATGATTTGTGATTAAAAATATCATTATTTAGGGGGCCTCCCTGGTGGCACAGTGGGTTAAGCAACGCACGATGAAGCAAACTGCAGCCACTGCAGCACGAGTTCGATCCCTGCTGCTGGCCAGGAGGGGACCCACATGGCGAGGCAGACCTCTCCTATCTCCCCGCTGCTCCCCTCAGCAGTGTGTTTCAGTCCACCTGCCTGTTCTGCTCCCCACTCTGTCTCTGGTGGATCCTCTCATCGCCCACACCTGTGGCCTGTAGCCCAGCTCTTGTATGCATAAATAAATAAATCTTTTTTTAAAAAAAGTATCGTTATTTAGCTAGTTATCAGAATACTTAAATTTTCGTATTGGCATATAACTTGGGCTGTAGATTATTGGACGGAAGGGGATCTTTAAAGATCACTTAGTGAGTTCCAGTTCCTGCTCTCATTGAAGTAGAAGGGGAAAGGATGTACTAGTTTCAAAAATTCAGAATTATAGTTGATAATAGAAATTGGCTCATGTTAAAACTATATAGAATAACTTAATTGCCACTTTTTTTGCTTTTGACTGCAATTTTCTGATTGTAACTGTGGCGATATGTGTCATTCCATTCTGATCAGAAATGGGGCGTTTAACTGTTAGAAAAATGAGGATTTAAAAAAAAAAGATTTATTTATGCATACAAGAGCTGGGGTACAGCCAGAGGTATGGGGGGGGGTGAGCGGATTCACCAGAGACAGAGCGGGGAGCAGAACAGGCAGATTGACTGAAACTGCTGAGGGGAGCAGCGGGGAGACGAGAGGTCTGCTGTGCCATGTGGGTTCCCTTCCTGGCCGGGGATCAAACTCCTGCTGCAGTGGCTGCGGATGCATCATAGTGTGGCTAAACTCCTTGTGCCACCAGGGAGTCCCCGGGAAAATGAGTTATTAATAAATGAAGGTTGATTAATAGTTATTTCAAATGACACTCAGAGGGTAACAGGAACTAAGAATGGTAAGGACTTCTCAGTGGAAAACAGTGGAGCGAGCATTTAACTTTGAGTCATCATCTTGTACTATTTTTCACTGTCTCATGTTAAAGATATGATTTTTAATTTTTTGGTGTTATCAATAAAAATAATACTACTCTGATTTAGCAAAGCAGTAACTGAACATTATATTTTAATTTTCTTATGTTTTTCTCCAGAGTTGTTTGGGGTTTTTTTAGTGCTTTTCCTACTACTAGGAAAAGGCTACTCCTGCAAAGCATTATATAAATGATAAATTTAGAATATATAAAAAACTGCCCCTAATTCCTTATTTTTTAGTAGTGCTGTTATTTTTAGTACTTTTTCTGGTATGACAGCATAAAAATGTTATAATTGACATGTCACTAGTATATATTCATTGATTGAACTTCATTCTCTGTCTAGAAAAATAAAAGCAATTACCTCATTCTTTAGACCTCCAGAAAATCTGGATTATTTATTTTATACAACATTGTTTTCATGCTACTATTTTGTAGTCTTTTCATAGGAACTACTAGCCTGCTGGTTATAATATTAAGCAGCTTAATAGTGTGGGTGATTCTAAAATATGGTATGTTGAGTACTATTAAATAGCTTTTAAATGTGACGAGATATGTTTTAGTAGGCCATTAATGCACACCTTGACTGAATATGGAATCATAGTTTTATTTCCTAAGGCATATGTTAATTACCAAATAAAACATGCCCTGGAGTGTGAGCATATGACTGGAATACAACTAGGATATTTTTTAGTAATATTTTTATTTGTGCCCTGCAGTGTGTTTGGGCGTAGGGGACCTCATGTTTGGACTTTAATGCTACAGAATTTGATTCTTTCGTAGTGTTTGTTTTTTTTTATAATTCTTTTTCATTGTAGAACTTTAAAAACTTGGTTCTCTAGCTTTATAGCAGCATTTCCTTTAGGTGTGTTGGATGTCCACAGTTTTAATGGATATTATAATTTTCATTTTTTTCACCTGGCCCTTGAGCTTACTGTATCTTGCAATTATATCCCCTTTTTATTGAATTACAGGAATAATAGCAGACATTTGCTTCTATATTGTTCTTTTTTAAAGTGCTTCCAAGGAACTATAGGCATTGTTTTGCACCTATTTCAAGCGTTGAGTGTTCTGCTTTAGATAATTATACTTAGATAATGCTATTGTTAAATTCGCAATTACAATTATTAATTTATATAAGCTCCTCCCTTTCCTACATATAGTTCCAAAGAAGCTTTACAGTAGGTTTTTGTTCCCACAGTAGTATATCAGATATTGCTATAGTACTACTACTTATGAAATATCACATTTCTTGATTGTAGTGTTAGCATTGTAAGGCATTAATGGATAGGCGCTTAAAATTTACAGAGATGGCATGGTTGTGAGTAGTAAGTTTTAGTCATGTTTGGTGATTTCTAACTTGACTTTTATTTCTGCATAGGATTGTGGATAACATGCCTGTCACGTGGTGTTATGATGTTGAAGATGGTCAGAGGTTTTGTAATCCTGGATTTCCTATTGGCTGTTACATTACAGATAAAGGTCATGCAAAAGATGCCTGTGTTATTAGTGTGAGTTCATGAAAATCTCTCTGCTGCTTTTCAAAATAGGACATTTGGGTAGAAGAATTCAGTTCTTTACCTTTTTTTCCTTTTTATTTTTTGGTTATAATCATAGAATGAATGTAATTCAGATGTTCTGAAGTACAGTTACCAAGATCTTAAAGTTAAGACAGGTCATATAAATTTACTCTAGTAGTAAAATAAATCAGATTCAGTTTGGCGTTTACGAAGGGTGTATGTTTATGCTAAGCACTCTACTAAGGGCTAGGACTGCATGTTGTCACTCTCTTAAGAGACAGATTCATAAATCTTACATGTAAATTGTAGGTGGTGGAGTGCCATAAGACTGTGTTTCAGTCTGTGAAGTACTGTACTGCTGAAGTTTGGTGTGCCTTTGTCTGAAAGGTGTCTGTGTTTGAGGCCATTCTTTTATATTTAAATTAGAAGAATAAAGTGAAGATATAAATGTAGAAAGTAATTAAAATTATTGGGGATAGATATTTTGTGTAATCACATCAACCTGATCGAATCTCTTAATGACTGTGACCTGTTTAGAAGGTAGCATGAACTTGATCATGAAACTGGTTGTGTTGCACAGTTAATGTTTTTGAGATTTGACCAGAGACCCTTAAATAATTTAGGGAATTGATTTAGTCTGAAGCTACAAATTTCCATGGAGAAAAACTATTTCAATATGTAAGATTTAGCATGCATATAACATAAATATTTATATGTTTTAGTAAAATATTTAGTTGTTAGTTTTATTATAAGTGGAAAGCTAGAAAATATTGGCTGTGTTCTTTTTAATAGCTATTTATAGGTCTTATATAAGGGCATTTTAAAAAAGAATAAAGATGTTAAAGAAGCATTAATTGTACCCCTGCCAATTTATTTTTGGTTTAGTTTAACCTTGAAACATAGAAATTTTTATGAGCAAGGATTAAAATTCTGTGCAACTTAACTTCCCATTTGTGGTGACTTGCTTCCAAGTTTCATGTTTTGGATCTTGTATAGCCGATTTTCTACCTTTAACTTTAAGTTCTGTTTCATAGTCAGAATTCCATGAAAGAGATACATTTTACATCTTCAACCATGTTGACATCAAAATATACTATCATGTTGTTGAAACTGGATCCATGGGAGCGAGATTAGTGGCTGCTAAACTTGAACCAAAAAGGTAATTACTCAAATAGACGATAAGTGTAAGTGCAGTTTATAAAGGCCCAAAGCATCAGTATTTGGGGCCTAGTTAACTTTTTCCTTAATCAGTATTCTGGCATATAATCTGGTATTTGGAAATTGATTTACTGAAACTTCCTTTGGCATTTGTTATTAATTTTTCTTTCCGGGTAAATGTGTAGTCTAAGGCGACTGTTGCTTTGCTTTTCAGTCAGAAGTTTTGACAGCTTTCCCATGTCACTTGGTATGGGGAAGGGGCATGGTGGGGACAGTGTTCTCTTTTACGATGGGAAAGCATTGCCTTAGACGTGTGCTCCTCGCCTGCTCACTCACCCAGAGAGCGATTGGTGCTTTCCTACCCAAAGTCTCCACGTTGTGCTCGATGCCAGTGTTTGACAGGCCATCTCTTCAAGCTGTGGATTATTTTTTACAATAAAAATATTTTACATGTTATTTGTGGGATTCTTTTTTTTTTTTTAGGACTTCCCCCTATTCAATTAGCCATGTTCTCATGACACTGGTGGTAAAGGAATGCTTGCTGTGTTAAGATGGCAGCTAACTTGGACGCCCTTAGAATTGTAGTGTCTTTCAAAGTGACTTCCTAATTTTGAATAATTTTATGCATATGCTCAAGCCCATTATTTACATGAAATAAATGTACTACTAAGTATGACATGGATAATTACACCTTTAATGTTAGGCAGCAATGTGAAATATGTACAAAAACTCTAACTTTTACCCCATTTAAAAAATCTGCTTCATCAGCATCTTGTCTAAATGTTTCTTCCCACAGCTTCAAACATACCCATATAGATAAACCAGACTGCTCGGGACCACCCATGGACATAAGTAACAAGGCCTCTGGGGAAATCAAAATCGCCTATACTTACTCTGTTAGCTTCCATGTGAGTTTGTTTTAACTTTAGAATAACTCAGAATTGATTTTAAATTCATATTATTTAAGATAATAAATTAATGACTAAGCTTGTCAAGTAGATAAATTTTAATGAGCTGATTTTTGGAATGGTTTGTCAGTGTACCAGATAACCTAATCATACTTGAAACTGAGTCTTCTTTTAAACAAGACATTTAGGAAATGAAGAACCAGGCCTGATTGTTAAGCATAAGGGACACATAAGATGAAATGTAGAAAATAGCATGGAGAAGGAATTCTTGAATTCAAAGGAAGTATTCTTAATGGAGAAATTTTTTAGGAAAAAGTAAAAGTTCATTTCCTATGAATTTAAGGCCGCATTCTACCACTGCTTTCGATAAATTACCTTAGTAGTCACTATAGTTGTGATGGTTACTATCCCCATTGTAGTTCATATTTGCAAGCCTAGTGTATGTGTTTCCTTCCTAGGTATTAAGAACTTGGTGTGAGTAAACTGCCAAATGCTTAGTAGATTATGACTCTGGTCTGATTAGGTCATATTGTCATAGAGAGATGGCATCAAAGGGTATAAAGAATAAGTTGCTCCACTCAGCTTACGTCTGAGAAATTAAGTTCTTTTTTTTATTTTAAAGATTTTATTTATTCATGCTTACAAGAGCTGGGGTACAGGCCAGAGGCAGGGGGTGAATTCACCAGAGACAGAACGGAAGCAGAACAGGCAGATTGGCTGAAACACACTGCTGAGGGGTGCAGCGGGCAAGGCAGGAGAGATCTGCTGCGCCATGCGGGTCCCCTCCCTGGCTGGGGATCAGATTCACACTGCAGTGGTTGCTGAAGCTCCACAATGCGACACTCAACCCCTTGAGCCACCAGGGAGGCCCCAGTTCTATTTTTTGACAACTGAAATAAACCTTTACTAGTTATAATTTAAAGCAAGACTTGTAAAAAATGTATGTTTAGGAACTCTTTTATTTAATCCTTAATCTCATCTTAATTGCCTAAGACTTAAGAAAACATAAACTCCCTGAATCCCAGGGCTAACTTAAGTTATGATAATGAGAAATTAAATCTGTCAACTGAATGGAGGGTCTAGTTACAAATAGATATTTGGATTTTGGATTAATGTGCTTTGTAGCAAATGCTAATTTAAAGAGTTTCACCTTTTTTTTAACCCCTTCAGGAAGAGAAAACTATCCGATGGGCATCTAGATGGGACTATATTCTGGAATCTATGCCTCATACCCACATTCAGTGGTTTAGGTAAGAGTATAAAGTTAATCTACCTTATATTCTGTACGAGTCTACTCATTATGCCTTTGAACATATCATTCATTCTCTGGTCCCGTCCAGTTACTCAAAAATTAGATTTTTGGATCAGGTAGATTTGGGTGTAATCCTGGCGATAGTCTCTGGTTGTGAGCGAGGCCAGGTCTTCCAGTTTTGGGGAAATCATTTCTATCCAGAAATGCCTGCTCATGGACTGCTCTGAGGATTAATGGAGATAATGAAACAGCATTTGAGCACACTGCTTGGCGTGGATGAGTATTCAACAAAGCATGTGCCCTTGTGCTGTCACTCTCCTTTTTCTACTTTGCTGACTCACCCTTTGATGGGCATTAATGAGTAAACCTATTCTCGGTAGATTTCTTGAGGGTGTAGACAGTCCTGCTTTGGGGCATGGACAAAACAAAATTCTAGTTTTCAACAGACCACACAGCTACACTGTGATGAGTGTGTAAAGTGTATCCATTAGAAGGAAACATAGTAGAACAAAATTTGTTGAATTGATAGGATTTCAGATCACTTTAATTTTTCATTAATGCTAAATTTTCACTTAATGTTACTCAGTAAAGAGTTTCAAATAGAGTTTCACCGTTCCAAAGTCAGCCACAGATTAATCCCAGCATGCTTATTCCTGCAGCATCATGAACTCCCTGGTCATTGTCCTCTTCCTGTCTGGCATGGTGGCCATGATTATGCTGCGGACACTGCATAAAGACATTGCCAGATACAATCAGATGGATTCTACGGTCAGTGAGTGTTTCAGCTCTTCTTTGGTTTGGTAGTAATAGTCTTTATTTTTTTCTTTGGAAAAAGTTTAGCTTTAGACAGAATCTGTTTCTGGGTTTTTTTTAAAAAGATTTATTTATTTATGCATACAAGAGCTGGGGTACAGGTCAGAGGTGTAGGGCGGTGAGAGGATTCACCAGACAGAGTGGGGAGCAGAACAGGCAGACTGACTGAAACACTGCCGAGGGCAGCAGCATATGCCCAGTTTGCAATAACATAAAGTAATTTTATGCCCCAACCTTATTTATTTTCAATTATTTTAGGTTTGTAATGTTAAACGTTTACTTTTTCTTTCATAGCAGCATTCTAAGAAAATTTCCATAAGAATTGCAGTACTTTGTACAAAAAAAGTCACATTTTCATTGTTTTTTCTCTTCAGCTTTTTTTTTTTAAAGATTTATTTATTTATGCATACAAGCACTGGGGTACAGGCCAGAGGTGCAGGGCAGTGAGAGAGTCCACCAGAGATAGAGCAGGGATCAAAACAGGCTGATGGACTGAAATCCACTGTTGAGGGTAGCAGCTGGCCAGGCAGGATAGGTCTGCCTGTGCCATGTGAATCACCTCCCCAGCTGGCTGTAGGGATTGAACTCATGCTGCAGTGGCTGTAGTTTCCTTCACTGTGCGTTGCTTAACCCACTGCGCCACCATGAAGGGCCCTCTCCTTAGCATCTAAATCTTTTTTCTCCAAAGCTTTCTTTCCTGTCCTAATAAAACAGAAACAGGAAAAAGAACATACTAATATTTATAAGCTTTGCAGTGGTTCTACATAGTCTCTTTTCCATGGCTTTCATTATGTCTTAGTAAATTGAAACTACACTGCAACATTGTTGATGCATTGGCAGAAATTAAGTGTTCCATATGACAATGTATGAGGAGATTGAGGATACTACCATTTTGCTACATAGCTCAGGAGAATGTGCTTTGGTATAACCCCGGGGAAAGCACTTGGCGCTACTAATTTATAATGTAATAATTTGACCTCACAATTCCATTCCTAGAAATTAAGCTAATAATACATTAATAACAATACGTTATTGTTATTATTTTTATTTTAAAGCAGTAAAGTGTATTGTTGTTTATAATAGCAAAAGATTATAAGGAACCCAAATACACATCAATAAGGGACTGACCTTACAAATTATGGAGTGTCCATAAGTCAAATACTGCACTCATTAGAAAGAATGAAGCAACTCTACAGACACCTCTGGAAGCTGTTAGACGAAAAAAGCAGGGTATGAGAGAATGTGTATTATATGCTACCATTTGTGCAAAAAAGAAAATGTGTTTGTACATTTGTCTATATGAATAGGTAGAATAATCTCTACAAACTAATCAACAAAGTAAGGAACAACCGAATCAACATTTGTTTGCTCCAGAGAACAGACTTAGCTGTCTGGGAAACTTGTGACTTACACACACTAAATTTTTTAGTATTAGTTCAGTAAAAGAGTAGTTGCAAATGGTCTATCTCAACACTACCCCACTTAAAAAAGAGGTGAATGTGCCTCTCCCCCCTTCCTATTTTTAAAACAGACAGTAACAGAAACAAAGAGCTTCAGATGAACGTGTCGTGTGGTTCACCTCATCAAACTGTTGAGTCTTGTTTGGTCCCACCGCTCTGCCCTCCATTTGAAGACAATTCCAGATACAACTTTATTTAATCTGTCTAGGGCCCTGTACTTGTAGTGATGCTTCAGTTTGTGCATTCTTTGTGAATGAAAGGTTAAGAGTCTAATTCCCAACTGTGTATGTAGAAGTACTTGGTATCAAGGGGAAGGAAATATTTTGGTATTGACTGCTGTCTTACAGAGTAGTCGTTATTAGAGCAGAATAAGTACTTACATAAAATTTTCCATGTTTCAAATTTCAGTTGATTTATATTTATAAAAAATATATGCAGAAGTAATATATTAGCGGTAGCTTTGTGTCCTGCTTGCGCAGATGAGATGGGAATTGGGGGGAGTGGTGCAGATGTGCCCTGGGGTGAGTATTTCAAGGGAGGATGCTGAAGAAGTGGGGGGCCAGATTCTGAAGGACTTGTAGGCAGTGCAGTTTGAATGTCATTGAGAAGCTATTAAAGAGTTTTCAGTAGCAGTGACGTGGCCAGATTTGCATTTTAGGAAAATCACCTTGAATATTATATGGAGAATTATTTTGAGCAGGGCAAGATCAGAAGCACAGGAACCAGTCTGGAAGCTGTTTGAGAACTCCCAGAGACAGGGAAAGGTGGCAAGGAAGAAGGGAAGTGAACTGCGAGTGTTTAGGAGGTGGGATGCAAGACTGATTGGCTGGCTGGCTGGCTGGCTGGAAAGGGTGAAAGAGGGATAAAAGTTAATAAAAGACCCCAAGTTTCTGGTCCAGAGCACCTTTTGATTGGTTGAAAGAGCATTTTTGCTGCTATTTTGAGAATCAGCTGAATTGAGGCAAAGGCAGACACCAAGGCAAGTCATTGTATAGTATAGAAGCCAGATGGGGTGACAACAACCCACGGTCTGGTAGTAAGTCCTGTGGATATATTTTGCAAGTAAGTGTAGGATTCATTAAGGGATCATGTAAAAGGTATGAAAAATAGGAAGGAATCAAGACTTAACTCCAAGGGTTTGGCAACTGAAGAATTGGAAGGTTAGCGTTACCTGTTGGGGAGACTGCAGGAAGAGAAAGGGTAGGTGAGGAGAGCGGATCGGTCTGCTCTGCGTAATACTGTTCAAGACACTATCGTACAGCAGGCAGAGGCTGTTGATGAGGCAGTTATCTATATATGTGTGTGTATATCTGGATATAGAGCAGCTAGGACTGGTGACTCAGCTAAGCCAAATGTACCGGTAAATAGCTATATGATCTAATACCTTTTGTTTATGTTGGAGATCAGTGTAGGTTAAAAGAGAATAAGATGTGATTAAAAACTAAGTTGTTAGGTTGGCTCATAAAGCTTGAATTCAACTAAATGGGTAGCACATTATTTTGTATTTCTTTTTAAAAGTTTCTCATAGCCTTATTCATAGACCATAACTCACAACATTCCGTTAAAAACAATTCAAGAAAATTATATAAAGCTACACGAGTGAAATTTTTTATTTCAAAATATTGTCTGTAAGTTAAAAAAAAAAATTCTGTATCAGCATGTTCAACAGTTCACAAGCTAGTTGTCTTAGTGGTACTATATTACGATTGACTATTGTCATTTCTTTTTTAGGAGGATGCCCAGGAAGAATTTGGCTGGAAACTAGTTCATGGTGATATCTTCCGTCCTCCAAGAAAAGGGATGCTGCTGTCAGTGTTTCTAGGATCAGGAACACAGATTTTAATTATGACTTTTGTGACTCTTTGTAAGTGTCAGTGAAAATACTTAACCTAAACGGGTAACGCCTCGGCTAGATTGTTCCTATGAGTCCTTTTGGCTCCTCGGATCTGTGTACCGTGGCTCTGAGTGACCTGGGGCCAGCTGGTGATGCAGGACTGTACCAGGAAGCTGACTCTTCATCCCTCCTTCAGCTCAGTAGAGACCAAACCTTGGTCGTGGTGATGCTGAAGCTGGGTGGGTAAGGGCCTTAGAGAAAGTCTGGGTCTGGGTCTGAGTCTGGTCGACCTGGAACCAGGATCATAAGTGACTGTCCCACCACAGGAGCATTAGGGTTCTAAGGCATTCTTGGTTTGCCATGAGAGAGACGGGAGGAGAAGAGCGGATAGGACAGGAAGTTTTTCATTAGACCGCCCTCATCTCCAGAGAATTTAGGAAAGACGCTTCTTTTTCCTAACAATGTTCAAGAAAGATCTTCCCACACAGAAAGGTATCTCCTGGTACCACCCAAAAATCTTTTTTTTCCCCCAAAGATTGATTTATTTGCATATAAGAACTGGGGTACAGACTAGAGGTGGGGGGATAAATTGATCAGAGACAGAGTGGGGTGCAGAACAGGCAGATAGACTGAAATGCACTGCTGAGGGGAGCAGCAGGTGAGGCAGGAGAGGTCTGCTGCACCATGGGGGTCCCCTATGTGACTGGGGATTGAACTCGTGCTGCTGTGCCATGGAAGCTTCACAGTGTGGCACTTAACCCAATGCGCCACCAGGAAGGTCCCCACCCAAAAATCTGAAGAAACTTTATTACTTATGTTTTGCCAGTGACAATATTTTTAGAAATAGACTTTTCTTAAATCAACAAACAACAGGGATGTTTCTGAGACTTCTCTCTGGGGATACGTTTTTATTCCAGTCTTCAGTTTTCCTAAGTGTAAAAGAAATGAATGTTTATGAGTAAAATTTTCTAAAATTTGCATTCTCCCTGTCTTTCCTACTCTTGATGAGCAGTAACAAATGAGTATTACTAGAAGAATTCCGAAATCTTTTCTTAACTAATTTTTTAAAAAATTTTAGTGATCATTCGTTCTTCTGCACATTAAATACGTAATATTGTGATCATTTTGTGTTAGTGAAATTGCTCCAGATATTTATGGTGGAATTGATTACATAAATACTTTGCAAAAAGGATGATCACTTTCAAGTGTCTGGCACCTGAGTAAGTTTGGGAACCAGTGACTTATACCTTCAACTCAGTTTGAAGACGTAGAACATGCCTCTTCACTGACAGTGTAAATAAGGAGATACAGCCATGATGGGCAGGGCTAGAATTTGTAGTATATTATGCTGAAGAGGCTAGGTCGGAAGATATGAAAGAGGTTTGGACATGGCCAGAAGACAGCAAGGCAGGAGAGGTCTCCTGCGCCATGTGGGTCCCCTTCCTGGCTGGGGATTGAATTTGTGCTGCAGTGACTGCAGGTGATTCGTAGTGCAGTGCTTAACCCCTGTGCCACCAGGGAGGCCCAATGTATTAATTTTAAAAGCTATTCTTAAGTCTCAAAGGAGCTGAAATCACTTGTCAGCCTCCCCCTGATAATGGGCAAGTGGAATCTTATGGGCCCTATGAGTAACTGCTAAGGTGGGTTTTGCCTTGTGTGATCCTATTGATGCAGCACCTCAAATAATACCAAATTTCAGGCTGCGTATAAGCTAGCATGTGTATTTTCAGGGAATTGTGTTTTGTTTCTTGTTTTAAAATGAGAGTGGTCTTCTGTCACTTTACAAGAGAGGGAGCAACAATTCCACTCTTATGAATCTACCCAAAGAACACAAAAACACTAATTTGAAAGGAGACCTGGACTCCTGTGTTTAATGCAGCACTACAGTAGCTAAATAGGGAAACAGCCTAAATGCTGCAGAACAGATGAGTGGATTAAGATGATGTGGTACATACAGTGAAATACAACTCATCGTTCAAAAAAGATAAAGTCATGCATTTGCAGCAGTGTGGATGGCACTGAAGAGATTATGCTAATCGAAATAAGTCAAAAGGGAAAAGATAAATGTCAGATGGTTTCTCTTCTAGGTAGACTGTAGGGAAACCGAACAAAGGGTGAGGAAAAAGATAAAGCTTGCAGGCAAACCATAGCTCTGAGGCGTCCAGCAGGGGTGGGGAGCGGTCAGATCAGGGGAGGGGAGAACACAAAAGACTGTGGTGCTGCTTCACGGGTGCCGCCGTGGTGGGAGAATTAATGGGGACCCTACCTGAGGGGAGAATCAAATATGGTACAAAATGAACAGTATGTGAGAAAATAAGTAACAAAGTAAAATGTGTAACTTCAGATTGCTTACTTCCTAGTCTTTGCTTGCCTGGGCTTTTTGTCACCGGCCAACAGAGGAGCACTGATGACGTGTGCCGTGGTCTTGTGGGTGCTCCTGGGCACTCCAGCGGGCTACGTGGCCGCCAGGTTCTACAAGTGTAAGTGGGCCAGTTCGTGGGCGGGGGGTTGGCGAACTGCGCCCCAGATGGGCAAGGCCCAAGCCTTTCTCCTAGCGGGTGTTCTTTAAAGAGTGTGTCTGCTGGGTGTGTGTCCTTATTGGAAAGAAGCCTGATGTGTGATTTCTTTTGATGTGAATGACGATCCCTAGATTTACTGTTCAAAAAAAGCAAATTCTTTTAAATTTGACTTAAGAGGTTTGGCTGAACTTAGATTTGCTGCTTTCATTGAAACACGTAGACCGATGAAGGAAGAACGTATACAAATGAGTATCACTGATGTATGAACTAAAAAGTAAATAATTTTCTACAGGAATACCTTATATTAAAGATGTCATATTTAAAATTTTATTATTTACGTTTTATAAAAATTAGCTATACATAAACTAAGATGTCACAATTTTGAAGAGCCCTAGAGTTATAAAAACTTCTAAAACCTAATTAGCCACAATATTTTATATTCTTTCTTTCCAAAAGTAAAATCAAGTTCAGTGAGGGCACTCACTGTTGTTGAGTGCCCGTTCACTCTGCTTAGAAGTCCTGAGGTCCTGTAGAGCTGGCCCACAGATAAACTGTGATTCAGGGGACCAGGGAGGTGGAACAAAACTCAGGTTTCAAGGGTCTTAACTGATAGGAATGAGGTTTTAGATACAGCACAGTAGAGTCAAATAGCAGCTGAAGGGGAGGTTGGCTGCACTCAATCCCAGATAGAGACACTAGTTAGACTTTGCCAGATATGCTTCTCTCTTTATGTAAAATATGTGTGTGAATTTCTATGAACTTTATCCAAGTTGTTTAATTTCTTTCACCCTTTACAAAAGGACGTAGCACTGGGGTGTTCATCCATATTTTCAGACCTGTGAGCTAAGGTTAGACCTCTGCCTCTAACATCATGCTTCTTCTTGTCTCAGCTATGCCGGCTTGCTGTCAGCGCCTCAGTAAGGTGTGTGCTTGTACACCTACCTCAGGCCCTTCCCACATCCTCTTCCTTTTCTGCTTAAAGTTCCAGTCATATTCACACACACAAACACACAGTCCACACCCCACATTTTTTTATCTCCTCGCTATCCTCCAGATCACCCAACTTCAGATTAAGTAGCATATTAGGCATTCAGACAGAATTTTCAAAATCCAAAGCATTCTGAGAGGTGCTTTAATGTGACCCTAGTCACAGAACACTTCATTTTAGTCATTTCTTTTTTTTTTTTTTTAAAGATTTATTTATTTATGCATACAAGCACTAGGATACAGGCCAGAGGTTTGGGGGGTGAGAGGATTCACCACAGAGAGCGGGGAGCAGAACAGGCAGATCAACGGAAGTACACTGCTGAGGGGAGCAGCGGGCACAACAGGAGAGGTCCGCCGCGCCATGTGGGTCCCCCCCCTGGCCGGCAGCAGGGACCGAACTCGTGCTGCAGCGACTGCGGTTTGCCCCACAGTGCGTTTCCCAACCCACTGCGCCACCAGGGAGGCCCTCATTTTAGTCATTTCTAATGATTCAAAAACTGGTATTTGAATCTTGATTGGAATTGTATTTAACTCAATGAGTAATTTCACAACTGTCTCTTTATCAATAATGCTGTGATTTCAAATCACATATATATATAATTTGTTGTTTCTTTTAGGACAAGTGGTACTTAAACTTGCTTGTAAACTGTGTTAAAACTTTTTTTTAAAAAATCAGAGCAGTCCAAGATCTCAGCCAGTTTCATCTCCAACTTTTAAACTGGGTGAGAGCAGTACTTTGATTTTTTTTACCCTGTATAATTTTTAAGATTTTTTTTTTTTTTAAGTGGGAGAAAAATTGGAGAAGACAAAAGGAGCGTAAAGAAGTTCTTAAGTGAGTTTGTTTTATCTGTCAGCCTGTGCCAGTCACGTGCTCTGGCGCTCTGCTCTCCCCATCCACCTGCCCCTGCCTGGCACTGCGTGCACAGAGCCGGATGTGCTGCCCTCAGACTTGGGGTCTCCTGGTTTTGCTCCTGCACCCCAGCTCTTGTGTGCGTAAATACATGAACCCTAAAAGGGAAAAATAGACAAGGGAGAATCTCAGCTTGCCCTTTCTTTACTCAGCCCCACTGACCAAAGCTGACTTAGAATTTAAGAGTTTGTTTCATTTTAAAGTTAAAGAAGATTAGAAATGAAAAGCTGGTCGGGCCTCCCTGGTGGCGCAGTGGGTTGAGTGATGCACTGTGGAGCGGACCGCAGCCCCTGCAGCGCGAGTTCAATCCCTGCTGCCGCCCGGGGGGGGGGCCCCGGGGGGGGGGGGGGCCCCGGGGCGG
>JAGFMF010011662.1:3194027-3277840 GCA_019455555.1 Galemys pyrenaicus
CCCGCTCTCTGTGGTGAATCCTCTCACCCTCCCAGGCACACCTCTGGCCTGTACCCCAGTGCTTGTATGCATAAATAAAATAAATCTTAAAAAAAAAAAAAAAAAAAGAAAAGCTGGTCTACGTGACTTCCTTTAATAATAGGCTTGTTTTTAGACTGAAGCCAGGCTCTAGAGAGCATGGTTTATCCTGGGCGGTCATCCTCAGTGTGCATCTCTGGTTTGGCTCATTGGATGAGGGACTGCGAATCATTTACCAGTGTCATTTCTAGGGCTGGACACCCGTGCCTCTCTGGTAGTTTGCGCAATACCCAACTTGGAGTGTGAAGACTTGGTTTGCTTCAGAAAGATGTCTGTATCTTACACCACTTCTGTTTTCTTTTACAGCCTTTGGAGGTGAGAAGTGGAAAACAAATGTTTTGTTAACATCATTTCTTTGTCCTGGGTAAGTAAATTTTCAACAGTAACTTTCTTAATACGGTCATGTTTTAGTTTCCAAATTTTCAGTTATTTCAAATCTTTAACCTTCTCTGTGTCTAAGCCATGTATTCAATAAAATAAATTTAATTTTTAAAAAGGGGGAAAGTGAGTATTTTTTTTAAGATTTATTCATATAAGAACTGGGGTGCAGGCCAGAAGTGCATGGAGTGAGAGGATCCTCCAGAGACAGAGTGGGGAGCATAATAGGCAGACTGACTGAAAAACACTGCTGAGGGGAGCAGCGGGAGAGGCAGGAGAGGTCTGCTGTGCCATGTGGGTCACTTCACTGACTGGCAGCAGGGATTGAACTCGTGCTGCAGCGGCTGCGTTTTGCTTCATAGTGTGTTGCTTAACCCACTGAGCCACCAGGGGAGGGCCCAAAAGTGAATATTTAATAAGCATTTGTAGAGTGACTACTATATGCCTTACCTGCATAAAAATACCTTTAAACATAAGAAAATTTTATATTCCTTCTCTTTTTTAAGTCTTTTTCTTAGTGTATAGACAATAACCTGGTGTGTTGTCATGTTAAGGGCTGCATTTAAAGCTTTTGATCTGATCACAGGAAGGAATCCCCACCTGAAGATAGTTCAGGCGTGAATACATTTTCAGATTTCTATCAAAAGTATTACCACGTTTTAGGTTTATTCTATTAAGCAGATTAATAAATACCAAAACAAAAACCTTCACCACAGAAATAACAGAACAGCCTTGACCTTTTGGGAGATTTCTGATTCCAAGTATCTGATAGACATCTGGTTCTGGAAACAGAACCTACTTTCTTCGCAACTCCCAGATTTCTGGTGAACAAGAACTGGCCCCTAAACAGTGAGCAGCAATAAGGAAAACTAAAGACTAAATCTAGTAGGACTGACTTACCATACTAAAGAAATTTCGGGCTTGTATCTTCGCTTTAACGTGTAAGTAAAGCTCACCTTCCCGTCACCAAAGTCCTGGTGCTCTTCCCATATGAGGTTGACCCCATCACCCTTTCCCTTTTCTCTCTAGGAGCCACCACATTTTTCACAGAGTCTAAGAATTTATTTTGTTCTGCTTAGTTTATATTCTGCATATGAGAGATGCCATCCTGTAATCATCTTTAACTTTTCTGACTCATTTCACTGAGCATAATCACCTCAGATTCCATTTACGTTGTTATAAAAAGCAAGCTTTCATCTTTTTTAATAGCTGAGTAGTATTCCATGGAGTGATTGTATGTGTGTGTACATAGACATACTTAGAGTTTATCCAGTCATCTGTCGGTAGGCATTAGGTTATTTTCTTGTTTTGGAAATAGAAAGGAGGAATTAGTAATAGTGAGTGCTGTTGCGAATAATGCTGCTGTAAACAGAGGTGCATCTGTCGTTTCAAATTCATCTTCTTTCAATAAATACTTGCTGAGTCTCATGGTATTTCCTTTTTAGTTTTTAAAGGAATCTTCTTACTGTTTCCATAGAGGCTACACCAAATTGCATTCCCACCAATGACCCTCACCAACATGTTTTCCAGTTTTTCGATATGAGCCATTCTCACAGGTGTGAGGTGATATGTCACTGTGGTTTTGATTTACATTCCCCTAGTTAGCAAGTGAACTTGAGCATTTTTTCTGTGCATATTGCCCCTCTATGCGTCTTAGGATACTTATCTTTTCAAATATCCTGCCTAATTTTTTATTGGGTTTTGGGGTTTTTGTTGTTGTTGTTGGGCTGTATGAGGTATTTCTGTATTTTTGATATTAATCCCTTGTCAGACATGGGATGGACAGTGTCTTCTCACAGTCATTTGGATTCCTCTTTGTTTTTGTGATGGTTCCTTTTGCTGTTCAAATGTATAGTCTATTTATGTATTTTTGCTTTTTCCCCCTTTGCTGTTGGAGTTGAGTCTCGAACAACCTCTCTGCAGTCTATGTCCAGGAGTGTGTCACATATGTTTTCTGGTTTCAGGTCTTTTTTTTTTTTTTTTAAGATTTATTTATTTATGCATACAAGAGCTGGGGTACAGGCCAGAGTCGAGGGAGATGAGAGGATTCACCAGACAGAATGGGGAGCCGAACAGGCAGACTGACTGAAACACACTGCCAAGGGCAGCAACGGGCGAGGCAGGAGAGGTCTGCTACACCATGTGGGTCCCCTCCTTGGCTGGTAGCAGGGATCGAACTCGTGCTGCAGTGACTGCAGTTTGCTTCATAGTGCGTTGCTTAACCCACTGCGCCACCAGGGAGACCCCTGGTTTCAGGTCTTATAGCCAAATCTTTAATACATTCAGAGTTAATTTTTGTGTGTGGTGTTAAATAACGATGTAGTTTATTTACTTATTTTTGCGTGTGACTGTCCTGGTTTCCCAGCATATGTTAAAGAGGCTTTCCTTTCTCCATTATATGGCCCTAACTCCTTTGTTAACTATCCATAGATGTGTGTTTATTTCTGGGTTGTCAGTTCTATTAGTCTGTGTGATGTCTTGGTTCCACTCATACTGTCCTGGTTTATTGCTGCATAGGCTAATGTAAATGCAGGGAGTGAGATACCTCCATTTTGCTTCTTTTTCCTCAGGATAGCTTTGGTAAACTTCATTCAGTTTACCCCCAGGCATTTTGCACTTATTGGTAGGACTGCAAGTATAATTGTTTCTTAATTTCTCTTCTAATTAATCGTCTATAGAAATGCAACACAGTTTTGCATATTGATTTTTGTGTCCTGCCACTCTACTACATTCACTAGTGCTAGTAGTTTTATGGAGGAGTCTTTAAGGTTTTCTATCCCAAACGTGATGAAATGTGTAGAGAGATAACTTTTACGAGCTGCTGGTAGGAATTCCATGAGGTAAAACAAATCTGAAGAGCAATTTGGCAATTTCTAGTAACGCTTTAAAATCACTAAGCCTGTGACTCACCAATTCCTCTTTCTTTGTTTATAAACACTAACTTGTAATACTAATTAACGTGATTGCATTTTGCCCTAACTCAAGTTTTACCCAGAAATCTGTTGTGTCTTACAGGATTGTATTTGCTGACTTCTTTATAATGAATCTGATTCTCTGGGGAGAAGGCTCTTCAGCAGCTATTCCTTTTGGAACACTGGTCGCCATATTGGCCCTCTGGTTCTGCATATCTGTGCCACTGACGTTTATGGGCGCCTACTTCGGTTTTAAGAAGAATGTGAGTTTTTAGGTGTTAAACTACTCAGAAAGTTCAGCTCTGGAAACTAGCATATGCTAATTTAAAGGAGGCGAGAGAGTCTAAAAGATATATACTTGTCCAGTGGGATGTGTTTCACAAAAAATTGATGAGTTTAAGTTTGGCGGTCATAATGGTATTTTAAGAATGTGGGCAAGAGGTTGTACAGATGTAAACACAGACTTCGAAGTTTGTTAAGTAGATAGAAACTAACACAGATTAATTGGAAATAAAATGCTGATTTAAATTAATGAAGTTCTTGACTTTTAAACAACACAAGTAATTTTTTAGGTTTTTAATCTAAATAGCATGTGCACTTTTTCCCTTAGCAATATAAGTGTTTTTGAAGTATGTAACTTTGAGATCAATTTTATGTGCTTGATTTTAAGGAAGATTATAGTTCAGGCTCAGGTCTTCCTTGCCTTCCTCCCTCCTTGCTCCATTTTGTCTTTTCTCCTCTGCTGCCCCCTTCTGCCCTCATGCTAAGAGGAAAATGAAATTTATTCTTCAGTGTGCTCTCTTAACTCCACTTAACGATCCTGCCAATCCACAGGTTAAAAGAAATACTATGTTACATTGCCCTGTGTGAAGGAAACCCAGTCTGCCCTTGAAGATCACTGTCACTGCTTTCTGTTTCCATGGCACACCAAGCCAGGCTAAAGAATTTTTAACTTCTTTTGCATTTTCTTTAACCTTATGATTAAAAATCATCTATAAATGATGTCATTTAATTTTTTTAATTATACAGATTAAATAACTAAGGAAATACTTAAAATTCCAAAAATATACCACCTAAAAATACAAAATTGAAGAGCGATATAATGGCTTTCTGCCTTTTTGTGTGTATGCGTGCGTGTGTGTGTGTATATATATATATATATATACACATACATATAAATCATTTAAGACTTGTGTTGCCATTAGTGTTAGGATAGGGTAGAATGAGGAAAAAAATGCAATAATCTGGTACAGAGAATTTTTAAAATATATAAATTATGAATTCTTTTTTCTTTCGTTACTAAAGGCCATTGAACACCCAGTACGAACCAATCAGATTCCACGTCAAATTCCGGAACAGTCTTTCTACACAAAGCCATTGCCTGGTATCATCATGGGAGGGATCTTGCCCTTTGGGTGCATTTTTATACAACTTTTCTTCATTCTGAATAGTATTTGGTAAGATTAAGCCCTCTTATTCCTCATTATTTTGTAGTACTAGCTTTCTCTTTTTATTCATAAGGATTACTATTTGTTTTATGAATATAAACTATTCTCCAATAATTAGAATTATTAAGAACCCAAAGGTTATTTTATCTTTCCCACGTGGGAAAAAGAATAGTAATAACAGCTAATATCACTTAAAGGCTTAAGAATTTTCACTCTGACTTAATTCTCACTATATTCTCAGAGCTATATAAGGTGGGTCTTGCCCCAGTTTATGAAGGTGAAGATGGGACTTTGGAGATTAAGTAATTTGGTTGTATCACGTAGATTAACCCTGGTCACTCCAAACCAGTTCTTGAATAATAACCTGTACTGCCTCAAAGGAGCTACTCTGAGCTCTTGGTGGAGGGGATCAGAGCAGGCACTGGAGGAAGGGCTGAGCTAGATGACCTGAGTCCTTTCTGATCTCAGATTCCTTCTTGCAGTGCTTTCTTGTTTGCGTGGAGTAACTCCTGCTGGTAATTTTGAGCCATTCTATCAGGGTGTAGGTATCACAGTGTGTTATGATTGCAATTTGATCACATTGACATGTTACAGAAAGTAACAAGATTCATGGGAGCAAAGCCAGAAAATAAATTGATTTACTGATTAAATTTAGTAAAAAGATATACTTTTTACTGATTAGAAAAATTTTCTTTCCCAGTTGTTAAAGTATTTTATAAATTCGATTTTATCACATATGATAAGCAACAATGTAACCTGTTCTTAGTTCAACTTCTGTTAATTACCAGATATTTCACAAGTTGACTAAGCATATTTGAATAAATAAGTTTTAGGTTCTACCTGAGCAAGAAGGCAAAGTTTAATGACGTTGCCATGTCCTTCTTCGGAAGCCATCACTCACTCTTGAGTAACTGCTGGAAACGGATAGCTTGCCCCGTGGGCAGAGTGCATATTAGACTGCTTCTAGATGCAAATTTCAGTGTGAACACTTTACCACATTACCTTCTGCATCTGTAAGGATTTGTGATCTTTGATTAGCGATAAAGCAGCCATTTGTAATTCAAGAAAAATGTATAGATTTTGTCATCTATGTCTGTCAAAGAGAAAATTACTTAAGTTTGTCTTGGCTTGTTTGATTGTAGGTCACACCAGATGTATTACATGTTTGGCTTCCTGTTTCTGGTGTTTATCATTTTGGTTATTACATGCTCTGAAGCAACTATACTACTTTGCTATTTCCACCTATGTGCAGAGGTATGTACTAGCAACAGTCTCCTATGTCACATGTAGATGCTAGGTAGAATGTTGACGTAAATCAACTGAATAGTATTAATCGAAATAATTACCGAAATAGTGCCTTTTTTTTTAAAGATTTATTTATTTATGCATACAAGCACTGAGGTACAGGCCAGAAGTGTGGGGGGTGAGAGGATCCACCAGAGACAGAGCGGGGAGCAGAACAGGCAGACTGAAACACACTGCTGAGGGGAACAGCGGGCGAGGCAGGAGAGGTCTGCTGCGCCACGTGGGTCACCCCCCTGGCCAGCGACAGGGATCGAACTCGTGCTGCAGTGGCTGCGGTTTGCTTCACAGTGTGGCGCTCAACCCGCTGCGCCACCAGGGAGGCCCCAATAGTGCTTTTTTAATATAGAAACTGACCCACATTGCTAAGTCAAGTGTTAGTTCTCGTTAGGATTGAATTAAGATACTATCCTAGTTCAGTATGTATGTTTAGAGCTTAACTTTAAAATATTAAATATTCTTTCTGTAACATATTTCTAGACTAAAATTTAGTAAAAGTAAGCAGTTTATTTGGGAAAATTCATTGAAACTTTCATGATCACTTTATGTTGAGTTATATTCCTGGCAGCATGGGAAAATGATGGCATTCTGTCTAAAAGCTGGTAATGATTTTTAAAGATTTAGGATGTATTAAATCATTCTTTGTAGTTATTTTCTATTCAGGAGCTGAAATCTAACTTTGTTAAACTTCATGCTTTTAAAAAAAAATTTGAAGTTTAAATTCACATAACATAAACACAACTAATGTTGTACAACAACCACTGCTTTTCTTTCCAAAATATTTATATCAACCCCCAGCATCCCCCAATCTGCTTTCTGTGTACAAATTCCTTTATTCCGATGTTTGTTTGTTTTTTCTTTTTTTTTAAGGATTTTATTTATTTGTGCACACAAAAGCTGGGGTACAGGCCAGAAGTGTGGGGGTGGGGCGGTGAAAGGATTTACCAGAAACAGAGTGGGGATCAGAACAAGCAGATCGACTGAAGCACATTGCAGAAGGGAGCAGCGGGTGAGGCGGGAGAGGTCTGCCATGCCATGTGGGTCCCCTTTATCTCGTTCCCCAGCCAGAAACTGAATCTGGCGCTGCAGCGGCTGCAGAAGCCCTACAGTGCAGCACTAAACCCCTTGCACCACAAGGGAAGCCCTATTCTGATATTTCTTATAACTGGAATTATACAATACATAGCTTTTTGTGCCTGGACTCTTTTACTTAGAATTTTTTCTTTTTTTACATTTTAAAAGGATGTGTTTGTTAGGACAAGGAGAAAAAGAGAGGTATAGGCAGGCAGGAGAGCTGCCTCACTTAGGTTTTTAAGTTCATCGTATTGTAGCGGGTATGTCAGTGCTTGGTTGGTTCTTATGACTGAGTGTTATTCCATTGTAGGTAGATACTCCCCCATTCATCCATTGATAAATTTGTTTCCACCTTTGAACTACTGGATTAGTACTGCTCTGACAGTGTATTGCTTGGTACCCATTTCAATACTTTGGGTATATACTTACGAATGGAATTGCTAAGTTGTTTGATTCTTCAACTTTTTGAGGAACGAACACACTTTTCCACTGTGGTGCCATCATTTTACATGCTCACCAACAAGGCATAAACGTTCTGTGTCTATATTTTATTCAAAATGTGTTATTTTCCATTTCTTAAAAAAATTATAGTCCTAGTAAGTGTGAAGGAGTACCGTGTTGTGGTTTCTGATTCTTATTTCCCTAATGACCAGTGGTGTTGAGTATCTTTTCTTGTGTTTTTTGACTGTGTCTGTATTTTGTTTGGTAAAATAGCGGTTCGGATCTTTTACTCACTTGTAAATTGGATTATTGTTTTGTTGAGTTTTAATTGTTCTTTATTCTGGGCCCTAGACTTTTATCAGGCACATGACTATAAATATTGACTCCCATCCTGCTAGTGGCTCTTTTACTTTCTTGATAGTCTGATTTCTCGGTTTTGCTTTTGCTGCTGTATCTAAGAATTCATTGCTAAATTCAGAATACTGAGATCTACCCTGGGTTTTCCTTTA
Source organism: Galemys pyrenaicus (assembly GCA_019455555.1). Classification (NCBI taxonomy): domain Eukaryota; kingdom Metazoa; phylum Chordata; class Mammalia; order Eulipotyphla; family Talpidae; genus Galemys; species Galemys pyrenaicus. Next base: position 3,202,170 of record JAGFMF010011662.1, read on the forward strand.
AGTAAGTTTTAACTCACATGTTAAGGTAATTGACCCATTTTGATATTGAATTAGTTAGGTATCCAACTTCATTTTTGCATGTGGATATCCAGCTTTCCCAGCACCATTTCTTCAAGCAGTTGTTTTCTCCTCACTGAATAGTTTTGGCAGCAAGCTGAGACCATGTATGTAGGCTCTTTTGTGGTGTTCAGTTCTGCAGTGGCGTGCACATCTGTCCTTACACTGGTCCACACTGTGACAACTGTCACTTTGGAAGTCGTGAGTTTTAAAATTAGAAAGGGTGAGTTCTCCACCTTTTTTTTTTTTGAAGAGTGTTTTGGCCATGTAAGTCCCCTTACCTTTCCGTTTCTGAGAGAAAGTCATTGGGATTTGATAGGGATTGCATCAAATCTGTATGTCTGTTTGGAGAGTATTGCCATCTTATCAATACTGTCTTCTAGTCCTTGGACAAGGAATGTCTTTGTCTTCCTTGGCTTTTTTTAGTAGTGTTTTGTGGTTTTCAGAAATTGCAGAAGTTTTTCACCTCCTTTATTAAATTTGTTCCTATGTATTTTATTCTTTTGGATGCTGCAATTTTTTTAAATGGAATTTTTTTAAATTTCATTTTTGTATTGTTCATTGTTGGTATATGAAAACATAACTGGTTTTCATGTTTATCTTATGCCCTGCACCTTTGCCAAAATCATTAACCATAGTCATTTTTGTATGTGGATTCTTTAGGATTTCCTAATATGTGATTTTAAAATATATTTTTCACATATTCTAAAGGATAGGAGACATGGTGGAGTACTTACAAAGATCTCCTAAGTTATAAAACCACTTTCAGTAAAAGTGAGAACTGTTTTTAAAACCTACCTTATTCAATTATACTACTAGTAATGAAAATGGAGATTGGGCCCTCCCTGGTGGCGCAGTGGGTTGAGCAACGCACTATGAAGCAAACCGCAGCCACTGCATCACGAGTTCAATCCCTGCCGCCGGCTAGGGAGATGACCCACATGGCAGACCTCTTCTGCTGTGCCCGCTGCTCCCCTCAGCAGTGTGTTTCGGTTGATCTGCCTGTGCTGTTCCCCACTCTGTCTGGTGGATTCTCTCACCCCCCCCCCCCCACACTCTGGCCTGTACCCCCGTGCTTGTATGCATAAATAAATAAATCTTTTAAAAAAATGAAAATGGAGATTAACCATATCTTTATAGGATAACCTTCCTAGTAATAGAGTTGACTAGACTCGCAGATGGGACTGCTTCCTGGTCTTGAGAGTGGAGGGGCGTGGGGAGAGTGCGCTGGAGAAAGAGACTGAACGGAGGGGCTGTTTCACTTAGTTGTTTGCTTTGTCATTTTATTCTGCTACATATTGCCTAATAACTGGAAAGTAATTCTTGTTTAATTTTTTCTTTTCTATTTAGGATTACCATTGGCAGTGGCGTTCATTCCTCACCAGTGGCTTTACTGCAGTTTATTTCTTAATATATGCAATACACTACTTCTTTTCAAAACTGCAAATCACAGGAACAGCAAGTACAATTCTGTACTTTGGTTATACCATGATCATGGTTTTAATCTTCTTTCTTTTTACAGGTAAGAATTAAAATGTGAAATGATTAGTAGATAATATAGTTAACACTATAATAACTTTTTAAGTAGAGAATTTTTAATTATTTTCCTTTCATGAGATCCATGAAGGTTTCTTCTACTTAGTGCTTCTATATTTTGGCCTCAAGCAACGAGGCATAGTTTGGTCTACCCCCATCCCTGTGAGCTGAGCATCAGGAACCCAGGTGAGGAAACAGAACTAAGGAAGGAAAGCTAGTGCGAGGCTGTGAGGTCAAAGCACAGGGACCCTTGCATTAGCATCTCAAGCTTCCCCTGCTCACCCTCTTAATGGCTTAATCTGTCTTAAGCCTATTTCAGAAATAAAGGGGAAAGTTAGTTATCTAAGTTTAGGAGTGAATAGAAGTTGAGTGAAATCAAAATGAAATTGAGAATGGGTAATACCAAGGAGAGAGAATCATAGGACACCTCTTATTCTAGAAGTTTTAAAGAGTAAGTTTCTACATCCCCTTTAAAACCCTAGTACCTAATGGGATATAGTGTGTATTATATTGCTGTTTATTGTGTGTGTGTGTGTGTGTATCTTTGTCCAACTGATAAAAGATTTTTTTTTTTGGTATCTCAGAGCCCTGTGACTGCTTGTTATATTGTGGAGTGACTGCATTTTAGAAAAAAGAAAATTGTGGGATGTTCCTTTGTCACAAAAAATATATATCTAATATCTTCTCTAAGATATGGCTACAGGGACCTCCCTGGAGGCGCAGGGGTTAAGTCTCAGCAGTATCATACTGCCACCCATTGCTGCAACCTGAGTTCGATCCCCGGCCAGGGAGCTGATCCACATGGTGCAGCAGGCCTCTCCTGTCTCACCCACTGCTCCCCTCAGCAGTGGATTTCAGTAAATCCTCCTGTCTGTCTCTGGTAAATCCTCTCACACACAGCCCTCCCCCCCCCCAAAACCCCTATATCTCTGGCCTACACCCCAGTTCTTCTTGTATGCATAAATAATATAAATCTTAAAAATAAAAAAAGATTTGGCTACAGAAGCCAAAAAGAAAAGAAACTTTAAAAAAATGGTGCTGTTCAAACATTTTGCTCATTCCAAGCTTCTAGAATAAGAATTTAATAATAATTTAGTAAGTGATCTGTAATGCAGCAGTAACCTATGAGACAAGAAATTACTCTTCTTGTACACCTGTGTCTTTGTCTATAAATACATATTTAGAATGTCCCTTGCCTGCTCACAAGAAATTATGACCTTAGGTCATAATTATGATCTTAGAATATCGGTTATTTTCCCAGGTATATGATGAAATTTAGCCATGACTTAAAACTATTGTTGTTGATTATTAAATTATTTAAATGATTATTATTCACAGTAAACAATTCACTGAATTGAATCAGCCAGTTAAGTCAAGCACTGTTACTGTTTTTCAGTCTCTCCATGGAAGTGGTGAGCTCTTTCAGTGTCTGACATTTTTCTAAAGTAGGTGTATCATTATTTGCTTCAGGAATCCAAACTGACAGCATTTTACTTACGTCAACTTATTTTACAAAACAAAAATAATTATTCTGTCACATGTGGAAAGGTACTACTTTCTTTACGTACATTATATCTATCCCATATTTTGAACAAAATAAACTTACCTTTCTTAGTTGCCAGAATAAAATGTTTTTTTTCTTCTTAGTGTACCTTGAAATTCTTGCTAAACATAGGTTGTTTAAAGATATTTTCTTGCACCATTAATTTTCTGAAATTAACTCCAGCCTTTTCCTAAATCTTAATAATGACCTTGAATATCCAAAAGATGCATTTGTGTATCTAAAGTGCATCTAAAACATTCGCAGTGACTTGGGCATGGTGGGTACTCAGTATATGTGTGATGTAAGAATGAGAAGAACAGCATTTATAACTCCTCATAGCACTATCCCATGTATATAGCCTCTTGACTGAGAAAACTCCCTTTAAAAGTTTTTCTTTATATAACATTTGAAACTGGTGAAAACCAGTAGAAATTTAACTATAAAACTTACACAAGAGGTATAACTGCTTTTTTCTGTTCTTCTGCATCCTACCTATTGAGTATTTCTCTGGTGTTAACCCTGGGAAAAAGTGAAATGCCTCAGATTTTTAAAATGTGATAAGCAGTTTCACAATTTAGTATGTATTGTTTTACAAGGTCTGACTTTGTCTAGTAACCCTAAGCTAGGTCCAGCCTGAAAGAGGATAACGCGCGAAGTCAGAGGGCGTGTGAGCTGCGGTCACGCTCAGCAGCACATCGCCCAGACCGCCTGGGAGTCCGCGTTGGGGTCTCGCGTGACGACAGCACCTGAGCACCAAAGCGGGTGTGTTGTCACGAGTTTTGTGAAGTAGTTACGAGGGCAGGCAGGGCAGAGCAGGTTACCTCTGTTTAATTCTTTATTGTTATTCTTTGAAACCTGGTAATTCCCAGTAACTGTACTAGGAAAATACCTTCCTTCCACCTGTGAACCTGATACTCTGTTTAGGATGTTGATAACATAACTTGAAAACAATAGCAATTATTTTATTTTGTGATAAAATATTCTTCTTAAGTAGGAAAGGGAAATTGATACCCATTTCAGTCTTTTGCAGGTAATAAGGAAAAAAATGTTTTGTAAAACACTTAGGTGATCTTACCAGTTTCTACGAGATTTGATTTAAGGCAGTTGTGTATTTTTGAAAAGCTCCTGGACCTCTAGGGTATATTATTCCTGGCAGGTTATAATTAGTAGTTCTGTGACTTTTTTGAATAATCAGTTATTTTAAGTCGTCTGTATTGTTGTGTAACTTATGAAACTTGCTTTTTGAAAAGGGGTTTATTTTTGCTTTTTCTTTTATAGGAACAATTGGCTTCTTTGCATGCTTTTGGTTTGTCACCAAAATATACAGTGTGGTGAAGGTTGACTGAAGAAGCCCAGTGTGTCCAGTTAAAACAGAAATAAATTAAATTCTTCATCAACAAAGACCTGTTTTTGTGACTACCTTGAGTTTTATCAGACTTATTGGCCTAGTAATCCTTTAGAACCAACATAATTCTAAATACACCTCTTCCCATACACCTGTCCCCACAAAAAGTGTTTTCAACACTAAAGCATTTGTATTGTGATTTGATTAAGTATATATTCAGTTGTTCTCAATGAAGAGCAAATTTAAATATTATGTGCATTTGTAAATACAATAGCTATACAATTTTCAGTACTTCTAACAGCAGATAAAGGAGGCCATATTAAACAGTACTGGTGAAATGCAGGACAGTTCATTGTAAATAGGATTTTCTAGGCTTGGTAGGCGGAAAGATTATTTTTCTTTGAAGGAAATAACTTTTTATCATGGTAATTTTGAAGGATGATTCATATGCTATGTTTATTGGGGGGATGTGGCTTTTAAAAGAATCTTGTATTGGTTGTATCTGTTCATATCTTCTTTCTGTGTTGACTTCATTATTCCCATGGTACTGGCCTTTTAAACTATGTGCCTCTGAGTCTTTCAATTTATAAATTTGTTATCTTAATAAATATTGTAAAAACGTCTTCATTGCATCATTACCTGTTGTATATTCAAGGAAAGTCTGTAAATACAAGCCTATTTACCAATGGTGTTTTAAAATGCTTTATATTCTTTATCAGATTTTGTTGATTTTTGTTGACATGATACTTTGAGTTTTGATCTAAATGAAATTCTAGTCTCTTTGGATTTGTGACAAAGCTCAGATTTTCACCAGTGGGCAGTAATGGGAATTTTAGTCATACATATCTAGTCAAATAAATTATTTAAGTCTAGTAGTTAATACTAGGTCTTGGCTATGTTGTCATAAAGGATTTTATGTTTTTTACGCTGTTTTTCAAAATACATTTTTGAAAAGTCCGTTTTTATAATATTAATTATAACTAGCATGTCATCTTTATGATTATATTGTCTTGATTTGGATTTTATAATTTTATTTCTTAGAGTTAAGTAACTATTTCTCTTTCACATTTGTCAGACTAATTGGAAATCATTTATGTGGAATATAGAAGTTTTGGATGACAGACACAGTCTACTTTTATCTCTGAGACTTCACCTTGTGTCTTGGGGTCCCAATCTTGCAGCCTACTAGAAGAAAACAGATGCTGTCATTAAAATTCCCAGCTGTTGCACTTGTGATGATGCTGGGTTCTTACTGAATAATTCTGTATCGACATCTTAAAAAAAAAACGAAACAAGACCTGACCTTTTGCTTTTGAAAAACGAAGGGGCATTAGTTATTTTTGAACTCACATAGATTCGCGATAGAAAAATTCCTTTGAAATTTATTTCCTATACCTCTTGTTTTTTATATATGATACATAAGGCACATTCAGATAGGACGGTTGACTAAAGAAGGACATGGCTCTGAAAAATCCCAGGGTGCAGACACTGGGCTAATTGTGTTGGTCAAGACTGAATTCAATTTTATCTTTCCTTCTATAAACATACTAGTGATTGAAACAGTGAACTTACTGTTTTGATACAATTTTTATTTATACCTTTAGGTGTCCATTTTTCATACTGAAATAAGGGACAGGTAATCAGAAAAATAAGTCGAAGACGTAGGAGGAAGGAGAGATGCAGGAGACCGTGAAGGGGAATCGGGCAAGGGCTGAGGGCCCATACTGTGCCAGCACACAGTGTTGTGAAGCAGCTTGGCCACGATACGAATAATAAAAGAATTTCTCCTATTTGTATTTCTCCTATAGCCCAGATAAATAGTGGCTGTAACATCTTTACCCACAATGAGATTTTTATGTAGAAAATAATGCTTTTCTTAACCATTTTTACTTTGATAGGACCAGACATGTTTCCTTCTGATTTGTTCTCTCTTTAGCTATGTCATTTGAATTTTAAGAACTTGAAAAATCAGTTTCTGTACATCCCTTTATCTTTTGAAATTCCGTTTGGTTTCTTTAAGCTTTTCATTTGCATTTCATATCTACATCCCTGAATTTGATTTTTTTTCACCCCTTTCATCCTTTTACCCACTGATACGTTTGACATTATTATTAATAATTTTATTTTGCAGAGCAGAAAACACTCCTAAAATTCCTGTCTCTTAATATCCTTGGATATTTGTAGTTAAAAGCAGCCTATATTGTGTGAATTGTCTTGACCATATAAATAGCACTGTTTGTAGATGATCCTATGTCATTAATTTCTCAGAACAGTTAAAAATCTAATAGCCGAGTCAAGATGATAGATTGAAGGATTGCTGTGAGTTTTTAAAAGCTAGTTTTTACTGGTAATTTGACAGTCCATGACATCGTTTACACAGAACACAAGGCTGGCTCTCCTAAAGACGAGCCGGTCATCACATCTGTATCGGAGTCTGGCGGGGGTGCCGCGTGGACACAGGTTCTGCAGGCGGGTTGTGCTGCACGTGTGGCCAGGGCATCTCAGAATGGTGAACTGAGGTGCTGGCTGGGGCAGTCTGCAGCAAGTGAGGTGCCAGGGCTCGGGTTAGCCACACCGAAGCTTTCCTGCTACATCAGTGTCGGGAAGGAACTGGGGACAACCAACCCCAGGACCCTGTCACTGGGTCCTCTCAGTGGCCACCAGCACTCGGGGGACACTGTCCAGACTCCCCCTCCCTCTGCCCAGGATGATGTGATCTTGGAGAACTTTACCGACCCTTTGGGGCAGAATATAAGGAGGAACTGATGAAGCGGCAGAGCTAGGGGAGAAAATTTTTCAGGATATCTGCATGTGACTAGAGCATTTTTCCTGCTTTATGTGCAGGGAAAATGTAAGTTATTACTGGGTGTGCACAAGGTAGCTGCCATCAAAAGTGGCTCTCCATAATTGCACTGTGCAAAATAAAGCAGAGAGACAAATACCATTCATTTTGATTCCATTCAGTGGAATATAAAACCCAAAACGAAACAAAAAACCTTTGAAATCTGCAGAACTGAGGCTACCAAAAAGGGAAGGGGAGGAGCACATAGGGGAGAGTTCCAGCGGACCCTCATGGAGGACCACTGGGCTTGTGGTATGGTGCACCTGGTTGTAGAGTGAACCTGCCCCCTAAAACAATGCTGCCAATCAGTGTTTCATTAACTTTTTTTAACGATTCCCAACTCAATGACTTCTGAAGATCCACTGCATGATCCATCCAAGAGCTGGGCCCAGGAATCTGTGTCTTTGACAGACACCCTGGAAGCATGTGGGAGTCCTCACAGGCTGGCTTCCCTCCAGCCACAGGCCAGGGCGTGGCTTTGCACCATCCCCAATTCAGCGATGCACCTTTGAGTTACCTGTGTATGTCTACCCTTGTAAACCTGCTGCTGTCTGTGTGTGTGTGCGTGCACGCATGTGCGTGAGCACATGCAAAAGAGATGTGAATACAGGTGATGTGGAAGGGGCACAGAGTAATGGGCTGTTCCAGTCCTCTACTGTGAATGGGTCCCAATAGGACCCATTCTCTGAACTCATATTTCACACATACGGGGGCCTCCCTGGTGGTGCAGGTGTCAAGTCTCAGCACCATCAAGCTATCAGCAGCCACTGCAGCACGAGTTCGATCCCTGCTGCTGGCCAGGAGCGGACCCACATGGCGCAGCAGACTTCTGCTGTCTCCCCATTGCTCCCCTCAGCAGTGTGCTTCAGTAGATCCATCTGTTCTGCTCCCCACTCTGTCTTGGACGAATCCTTGCATTCCCCGCACTTCTGACCTACATCCTGTTCTTGTATGTGTAAGTAAAATCTTAAAAAAAATAATTCATACAGTAGGCTACTTGACAGTTCTATTATCATTTAAGTATGTTGACGTTACTGTCTGAACTTTGCAGGCCTGTCCTCCCAGAGACCACAATTTTTTTTTTAAAAGATTTATTTATTTATGCATACAAGCACTGGGGTACAGGCCAGAGGTGTGGGGGGTGAGAGGATTCACCACAGACAGAGTGGGGAGCAGAACAGGCAGATCAACGGAAGTACACTGCTGAGGGGAGCAGCGGGCACAGCAGGAGAGGTCTGCTGCACCATGTGGGTCCCCTCTCTGGCCGGCAGTAGGGATCGAACTTGTGCTGCAGTGGTTGCGGTTTGCTTCATAATGCGTTGCTTAACCCACTGCGCCACCAGGGAGGCCCGAGACCACAAATTTTTAAGGGTAGAACTACTATGTAGATCATCTGCAGTGCATGCCCAGGGCACAACAGTCCTTGGCCTCTGGGGCGTGTATTTTGTTGATTGAAACTAGGCATCTAGATGACCAGTGATAATGATTTTAAATACATATTTTTTATTTTAAATATTTAAATTGTCAGCATAATTAAGTTGCTGTTTGATAGGACTGGTGTTGTTTAGGTTTCAGATTCCAGGACATGCTATTTTGGTTCTGTAAAATGAGGTCTTTCAGAGTGCATCCAGCAGCAGCATCTTGTACTCTTGCTCTCTGTTCATTGATAGTTGTTCAAACAAATCAGCACTGGCAGAACTTGGCCAGCTCCTCTCTACACTTAGTTTGAACTGCTACCCATGGAACCAGCTCAAACATAAAGCTACAAAGAGGCTAATTGAAATCAGAATGCTGGGTCATTTCTCATTCAAACAAAACAGATGGCCCTCCTCTCCACACTTCTGTCAAACTTGGGTGGGGGAGAGAATGATCAACATTTTAAACTCCCACACATGCTTAGTTCACTCCTTAAAGGAATTAGACACAACCATTAAAATGCAGGGGATGGGGGAGGGCGGTTTGTAAAATAGCAGAACTTACTTCCCTTTATTTTGAAGGTTTAAGAATGTGGTTTTGGGGCCTCCCTGATGGTGCAGGGGGTTAAGTGTCAGCACTGTGAAGCGTCAGCAGCCACTGCAGCATGAATTCGATCCCCGCCAGGGAGGGGACCCACATGGCACATCAGACCTCTCCTGCCCGACTCGCTGCTCCCCTCAGCAGTGTGTTTCAGTCGATCTGCCTGTTCTGCTTCCCACTCTGTCTCTGGCGAATCCTCTTACTCCCCGCACCTCTGACCTGTACCCAGTTTTTGTATGCATAGAAAAATAAAATCTTAAAAAAAAAAAAAAGTGTGGTTTCAATATAGGTCTGAATATTTATTTTAGTTTTTATTTTGAAGGACAATGTCCTCCTCCCCCTCCTTCCCCTGTGTCCAGAGCTGGCCTCCCAGACGTCTCACTTTGGCATGTGGATTATTTCAAGCTAAGGTCAATCAAGATCCCACAGGCCCAAGAGAAACATTTACCACCCCCCTAACTATCCAAAAGAATGAAACTGGGGTGTTTGCCAGGGTCTTTGATTTTGTTTTTAACTTTTGTGTTAGAGACCAACCTCTGTGGCAGGGCAGACTCGGGTTACAGAGGTCTGGCCCGAGTTCTCTGAGCCCTGTTCTCATGCGAGTCCCGCTCCTCTCCTCGAAGGCCCAGGGCCCTCTCCATCCCGTAGTTCGGGACATACACCCTCGCTTTGCACACTGGCTTTATAATCTATACCTATGTAGATTCTCCATAGTGCCTAATTCAGTTTGGGTTTTCTCCTTTAATTTGTCTGTTAATTTAATTGCTTGACCAATCCAAGAACCCAGAGTGTAGATGGAACTATCTTCTCCACCCCTACACTTTTAATTCAAGTTTTCTTTTAGAAAAGGTAATCTGCACACGGCACACAATTCAAAATGTACAAAAGAACATAGAAAAATGTGTCCCTTTCACCCGCTAATCACCAAACCCTCAGCCCTGAAGACAACCGCTGTTAAGTCTGTCTCTACAGAAATCGAACCTTCATATTTAATCTACACACTTGAAGCATCTTACTTGAACTCCTAATTAACTGACAATATTAATAGTATTCGGTTTCAAAATTAGCGTGAAGTTTTTGAAAACCAACTGTGGAGATGAGGTTTTTGAGTAGGAGGGTGTGCTTGGCGCCGTTAGTACAAAGCAGTGTTTGTTGTTAGTAAATGACACCTCTGGTACTTTACTACAGTTATAAGCTACCACCTAAATCTGCTGGGACAAGAAACTGGAAGAGAACACTAGCACCCCCTCGCTCCATCACCCAAGGCCCGTACCTGGTGCAAAGACTAACAAAAGCATTGCAGGCCCAACGGAGGGACGGAGGGACATGTCATCCAGCTCCACACATTGCGGATCAGAAAGGTGGCCCCATATTGGGCTCTGTGGAAGACAATCCAAAAACATCTGAAACTGAAATGAGACTGTACAGTTAGTTGTGACGTCTGCACCTCTGGCTGCAGCTGGCTGCCCTACCGCACCCTGCAGCCCAGTGTTACCAAAGCCCATTGCCAGAGAGGCCACGAGTTAGCCTATTTCTGCCTCAGGTGTGACTTCTGTGTCTTTTTTTTTAAGGTTTATTTATGCATACAAGAACTGGGTACAGGCCAGAGGTGTGGGGTTGGTGAGAGGATTCACCAGACAGAGTGGGGAGCAGAACAGGCAGATGGGTCCAAAAAACACTGCCGAGGGCCGCAGCGGGTGAGGCAGGAGAGGAGGGCTGTGCGGTGCGGATCACTCCCCGCGCTGTGCGCAGGGATCGAACTCGTGCTGCAGTGGCTGCAGTTTGCGTCATAGCGTGTAGAGGGCCCTCTATGGAATTTCTTATACATTTTTAATTCTCTGGGGTGAATGCCCAAGAGTCCTGTGATAGCTCCCTGTTTGATTTTGTAAGAAACCGCCAACTGTAGGGGCCTCCCTGGTGGCACAGCGGGTTGAGCGCCGCACGTGGGGCATTCGCAGCCACTGCAGCACGAGTTCGATCCCCAGCCAGGGAGGGGACCCCCATGGCGCAGCAGACCTCTCCTGCCTCGCCCACTGGTCCCCTCAGCAGTGTGCTTCAGTGGATCTGCCTGTCTGCTCCCCACTCTGTCTCTGGTGAATCCTCTCACCTCCCACCACTCTGGCCTGTACCCCAGCTCTGTGTGCGTAAGTAAATAAGAAAATCTTTAAAAAAAGAAACTGCCAGTTGTTTTCCAGGGTGTCTGCACAGTTTTACCTCGCCGTCTGCGCGTGACATATTCCTCCGAATACTCACCACCGTTTGGTCACTGAGTCTTACGTCAGCGCTCCTGGGGGTGTGACGTCATCGCGCTGTGGTTTTCAGTTGCTTCCCTCACGACTAAGGAGGCTGATCCTCGGATCTGCTCCTTCTCCATCTGTGCGTTCTCGGCTGAAATTGTTCGTGTCTCCTGCCCGTTTTCTAAGTGGATTGTTTGTGTTTTACTGTTGAGTTTAGCTGTCCATTTTCATAACAAGGATCTATGGAAGATTGCAGTTTGGGAGGCTTCCAAAATCAGCCATTATCCTGTTGGTTGCGGCTTATTCCGTAGGTCTGGGTGGGGCTGGGGGATCCTCGTTTTCTGCTCTGAATGGGACGTGGGTGTCTGCGGGAGGACGATCTGGCCTGTGTGTGTTTACAGCGCTAAGAAGCAGACACGAATGTCTCCTCCACCTGCCATCAGAGGGGCTGAGGCAAGTTTCGCGTCCTCGCCTTGGGTCCGAGCCGGGAGAGCCGCACCTGCTCCTCTGGTGTCATCCGCCGCGCTCCGATCGCGTTACTGTCATTTTGAGAGACGGGCCATATTCACTCACAATGGGACAGGAAAAGGATTTAGTAAAAAGAATTTAGCATTTTTAACAACATTTGAGACACATTTGTACAATTCAGTTCTCTTATATAGCCTCTAAAACTGTAAGAGGACAAATTTCTGTTGTTTTAAGTAAGCATTTTTAAAAAAAGATTATTTATGCATACAAGAACTGGGGTGCAGGCCAGAGGTGTGGGGGGCGAGAGGATTCACCGGAGGCAGAGTAGGGAGCAGAATAGGGAGATCGACTGAAGTGCACTGCTGAGGGGAGCAGCGGGGAAACAGGAGAGGTCTGCTGTGCTCTGTGGGTCCCCTCCCTGGCCGGGAATCGAACTCGCGCTGCAGTGGTTGCGGATGCTTCACAGTGCCATGCTTCACCCCTTGCGCCACCAGGGAGACCCCTGCTTTAAGTAGGCATTATGGGAAGAGCTGTGATAGATTAAAAAGTTTAAAGGGTCAGCCTTGGCAATCTAAGGGGGCAGCAGCCAGGAATGCAGATAATTGACAAATGAGTAATCCAAGGAGTCCGAGAAGAGCTGTGACTGGGCAGCCTTCCCCAGGGCCCCCCTTTAGAGCCTTTCACTTTGCCTGGACCCCCATCGCTGGGCTCCTCCAGAGCCTCTGTGCACGGCCCAGGCACCTGTTGTGCGCGAGGAATAAGTGTGGCTCGAGCCATCACCATGGAAGTCAGACCCGCCCATAAGGGCTTGGATGTTCTAACTCATGGATATATCAGTTAACACTCGGGAGGGAAAATACGGGTTTGATTAGGGGGTAAGGAGTAAATTGTCCTGGGTAGATGTTATGAATGAATGATGTCTCCCTCCCGCAAAAATATGTCGCTATCCTAACCCCCACAACCGCAGGATGTGTTCTTGTTTGGAATAGGGTCTTTGCCGGTGTGAGTGGTGAGGATGAGGTCAGAACGGAGTAGAGTCGGTTCTAAGCCACCGTGACCAGTGTCCTCAGAAGAAGAGAACGTCACGTGAGGACAAGGCGCCAAGGAGGCCATATCAGGACTAAGCAGAAGTCTCTGGGCTGCAGCTGCAAGTCAAGGATGCCAGGGGCGGCCAGGGGACCGGGGAGGCTGGGACAGGCAGGGAAGGACCCTCCTGTGGGTGTCAGGGCAGCCCAACCTTCCTGGCACCTTGATTTTGGACTTCCAGCCTCCAGAACTGTAATAGAACAAATGTCTGTTGTTTTAAGTTACCTAGTTTGTAGTCGTTTTATGACAGTCCTATAAACTCACACAGGACGCACCAGAAACATCATTTTGGGCACAAAGAGAATCATCTGCACTCTCTGGGTCCTTCTACGCTGGCAAAACAAGCAGACATGGACTGATAAAAGGAAACCCAGAATAAGTTGGATCGTCACATGTATACCTCCTGTGTATGTGGGGGCACCCCCTTGTGACTGAATAACTTGCCCACGTGACCCCGGACGCCATCTTAAATAGCGTAGCTAAGACTGGAGATATTGGGGGAAGAAAGAGGAAGTTCAGTTAGGGAGTTTACCAGGGAAGGCAAAGCAAACAAAAGCATGCAGATTTAAATTCTGCCTTTTCCACTGAAAAGAGATAAGGAGATACATTTTCCTGAGAGAGGCCCCTACAGAGAGGAGTTTATTTATAAATATCTTTTTCAAAGGCAACCTCCATCCAGTCTTCAGAGTCCTTCCCATAAAATCAATTTCTTACCAAAGGCATATTTTGGGGTGAGAGAGTTTTGCTCCCCTACAGTCCCATGGGCAATAAGTAGTGAAATGTGCTGTAAAGTGGGGCCAGAATCGAAGTAAAAATATCCATCTAAGGGAGCTCTAGAGCTTCACCTCCTGGTTCTAGCCGGCCCGTCAGGGCTGATGCACAAGTGACAGCTGTCTCCAAGAGTCTCAACCAGCACTGAACGTGATGTTGCTTATTTTTAGTCTCCGTCCTACAGAAGCGCGGATTCCAACCAACTGCCTTTATTTATCTGAATGCCTTGCCCCGAGGTGGGGTTGGCTGGAGTTTTAGGGACCCAGAGCAGGCTCTGCTGTCTTCGGCTGGCTGGGGATGGGCGACAGGACCCCTTCCACTAAGGGGAGTCACCTGCTTGTCAGCACCTGCTGACAAGAGGGTATTCCCAGGGGACTGGGATGATTTTTTTTTCTTTTTTTTCAGAGGCTAGGAAGCAGCAAATCTGCTATTCTCTGAAAATTAACAACAGAGAAATTGGCTCAATCTGTCCATTACTTCGTGCCAAGCTTCTGAGGTATTTGATTTTTTTCAGCCTCTCACTCCTTGAAACGCTGGTGCCTCTGTTGTTCCCACATCAGCAACACTGGTATCACCTGAGGACCCAGTACACCAAGGTCCTCACAGAATGTAGGTTCTCAGGCTCCACTTCAGCCCTTCCGGAGCAGCAGCTTCACAGCGGGGGCCGAGCGAACTGGGTCTTACCAAGCCAGAACTGAAGCTTGAACCTCCTGCCCCGTGCCAAGGCTTTGTCTTACCTGCCTTCCTCGGTGCTTATTCACTGTGCCCCCTACTTATTCAGGCCTTCTTTGTACTCCCGCTTGTGTGTGGGCGCGCGTGTGTGCACATGCATTCAGTCTTCTTCACACACCCCTGTGCTCATTCACACGTGCGGGGGAAAATACCCTCTAACCAAGTAGGCAGAGGCATCTAGATGGATCTGACGGGATGTTGGTTAAGCTCCTTCAGGGTCTAAGGAACAAAGACCCTTCCCGGGTTCTCCGGTGACTGTTCTGGCCGCCCACACAAGTTCCTCTGTCTCACATCATGGAACCCACAGAGAGTCCTTTGGGGTCTCTTGTCACTACTGAGCTCCCCCTTGGGGTCAAGCCCTGCCCGGCCTGTCTGGAGGTGACTGTTCTGAACACAGCCCCCGCCCCTGGTTGGTCCAAGACGGGTGGGAAGCACAGGCTCCCCCTGAGGACCAGGGAGCTGGTGGTCTCTGGGGCTTTCCCCTTTTGTACCCTTGGGCCATTCTTCTCCTGGGTTCCTGACAGCCTTGGTTCATTTCCCTCTTTGTCACAGATAAGATGTTGATAAGCCGAACTGTGGGAGGCCCGAATAGGAATGTTTCAGGCTTTTCACACCTTATGTTCTCCAAGACTGCACTGAACTCTGGGCAATCCCTATCGAATAGTATTCAGCTCCCATTTCCTGACTATCAGCTGAATTAGGACTCTTGATTCACGCGTCAAAAACCCAACTCAAGTACGTTAATAAAACGCTTGTGCACGCGTGCACCCGCACCCACACACACCACACCCACACCCACTACCTTGCAAATTCCAGTGACTGGCTGTTAGATCTAGGGGTTCAAATGACATCATGATGACTACTCCCCTCTCTCTCTCCATCACCCCCTCTTCTATCTCTGCTGCTCTCTGCACCTCAACTAACATGCAGTGTCTCCCCAGGCAGCCTCAGTCGTGACACCATCAGGCTCACAGTGTCCTTGTTATTCTTATCTCAGAGGAAGAAAAGACCCCTTTTCATCAAACCCACCCTGTCCGTTACCCCAAAATGGACTTTGTTGGGTCACCTGCCCTGTCTGAGCCAATCCTGGTGGCCGAGAAGGGGGTCCTGTGAAGATGACCCACCAGGGAGGCAGGGCGTCCTGAAAGAAGCCGGGCAGACCCCTTGATGGACATCACCCCAACTTCTACCTACCGTGCGCTCCCACCCACCCCACCCTGAGCGCCGGTCCAGGGAGACACCGAGGCTCCAGCGCCCGGGACTTGGAAGCGCCCGACCACCTGCAGGAGGCCAGGCCAGGCCCAGCGGCCAGTTCGTGCTAGTCACAGCCAAGCCCGTCCCGCTGAACCGGCTGCCCGCATAGGCCACTGCTCCTCCGACCCTGGGCACAAAGTCAGCTGATCGTTTTTCCTGACAGTAGCCCAAAGCTCGAGCTCTACCAGGTGTGAGGGTTTGCCCCCCTCCCCCACTGATTCAGCCTTTTCTTTTTTAAAAAAGATTTATTTATTTATGCATACGAGAACTGGGGTACAGGCCAGAGGTGCGGGGTTGGTGAGAGGATTCACCAGAGACAGAGCAGGGAAGAGAGCGGGGAGCAGAACAGGCAGATGAACTGATGTACACTGCTGAGGGGAGCAGCGGGGAGGCAGGAGAGGTCTGCTGCACCATGTGGGTCTCCTCCCTGGCCAGCAGCAGGGATTGAACTCGTGCTGCAGTGGCTGCGGTTTGCTTCATAGTGCGTTGCTTAACCTGCTGCACCACCAGGGAGGCTCCTGATTCAGCCTTTTCTTGCATCCTCATGTCCCCCCTTTGTCCAGCCCTTCCTGTTCCTTGTTGTACCTGCTGTCACTGTGTCATGCGTGGGCTGATTCATGACATCTGGGCTACTGAAGTTTCCCCTCCTTCAGCCCAGCATGAGCACAGCCACACATTAGCAGGGTTTTTAAGAATTATGATTTTTTTTTTGCTTAAAAGTGTGTATTGATTTGTGTATCTGTAATGATACGGCACAGCCAGGCACGCCAAGACTGGAGCTTAGAACATGGTTATTTTTCTGAGATTAAGAGAGATGGAAAGGGAGAAAGGCTGAGAGGGTACAGAGATGGGGAAGGGGCCTCCCTGGTGGTGCAGGGGGTAAGTCGCAGCACTACGAAGCTACTGGCAGCCACTGTGGCACGAGTTCAATCCCCAGCCAGGGAGCGGACCCACAGGGTGCAGCAGACCTCTCCTGCCTCCTGCTGCTCCCCTCAGCAGTGTGTTTCAGCCAGTCTGCCTGTTCTGCTCCCCACTCTGTCTCTGGTCAATCCTCTCACCCCCCTCCCCCACACCTCTGGCCTGCACCCCAGCTCTTCTGTGCATAATTAAACCTTAAAAAAAGAGAGAGAGAGAGAGAGAGAGAAAGATGGGGGAGGACGCAGGAAACAACAAAGGAGACAGAGGGCGTCTGGTGTTGGCCGGTGTCCAGGCTCTGCTGGGACTTGGTTGCTCTGGGCTGGGCTGGAGACTCCGCGCGGGTCTGACCCCAGGTCCGTGGGAAGCTCTGCCTATGTCTCTCCTCCTCCACGGTGTGGTGGGTTTGCGAGATGTGCTTCTCAGGGCGAGCAACAGTGAAGGAGCCGCCAGAAGCAAGTGAGACCTCTGCAGGCCATGGGCGTGTCAAGATGTAGGCCACAGAGCCCAGGCCAGGGCCGGGTGCAGACAGGCGGGAATCAGCCACCCATTCGCTCTGCCGCACGGAGAGCCCAGGCTGAACCCGCGGCCTGGGCTTCACTCGCCACCCCAGGGCCTCGCTCTGGCGGTTGCTGCAGGTCGAGGTTAGGGGACCTGGGAATGTTAGCACAGGACTGGGCAGCTCCAGGCAACAGCCCTATTCCAGCTGCGTAGTCCAAACATAGCGGTCCCCTGCTTTCCCACCACACACAAAAAGGAGGAATTTCATGGGCTCATTTGTGATTGGTAGTTTTTGCAACATAAATAAATGTTCAACAAAATTTTCCTCTAGGAAAGAGTCAGTGAGAGATCTTCTTTATGACTTTTTTTATTTTAGCTCTTGGGGAAAAACATCTTAAGGAATTCTTTTCTCCATAAACAATGACAACAGTTTATTTTTGTTGGATGAACTTGGAGCTCCCCCCACTTTCTGTTTTTAAATGGAGAGGTTGACTAGAGAAATGAGAAAAAGATCATTTTTTTGTTCTTTTTTTGTGTGTGGTTTCTCTGGTTAGAAAATAAAAGCTCTGCATTCTTTCTGTATTCAGTGCACTTCAAAGATATAAAAATTTAGATAAAGTACATCAGGGTTATGGTTGTTCTAGATTCTAGTCTATTTATAACTTCCTCATATTTCACATTTGCTTGACCTGAGGTTAAAGGAATGCTTTTGAAAAGTATAATGATTTGATCCTAGCAATAGATGTAGCAAAAATACTGGGGTCAAAAAGTTAAATTAAAAGGCTTACAATAAAAAAAGAAAAAGCCGCAGCAAAAACTAGATTTTGCAAACTTTAGGTTAAGGACTGCATGACAATAGGAGAATTTCCCAACTGGATTCATATAAAAAATGTATGATGTGAAAAATATTTTTCAAAGTTTACCAAAGTAAAGAAAATTTGATTTATAAGAAACTAATTTCCTAAACCTCTGAACCCGTTTTCATAGCTTATATAGGTCCTTCCATGGGTTTCTCTGTAGTATTTTTAATATGCATTTTGAGGTTTTAAATACATGTTTAGTTTTCTTTTCCACAAAAGTTTGAATGTCTCCATGTGTGTTAGAATTTTCCAATATTATCTAAAATAAATACTTGTATGATTATTGAGAGGAGAAAGCCAATTTAAGACAGTATGTATATATGATGTTATTTTTCTTAAGATATGTATGAATGGTGAATTGATGTATATCTGTCATTTATATCTCTACCTGCCTATCTGTGGAGAGAGAAAAAAAGTAAGAACGTGTCTATAAGGAGACATCAGGATATTAACATTACCGTTGAGTGTCAGCTTTCACCCATGCCCCTAGTTATTTGTTTTCATATGTTTCCAGCTGTCCATAGTGAACATAGGTTATTAGCTATATAATACCAAATGAGATTTTTAAAAGAGAGAAATGGACATTTAATGATTTAGATTTCCCTTAAGAATCCTGAAACTCCTTGAATTTTAGGCAAAAAGTCTTCCATTGAGGACTTGTATGAATGCAGGGAATTATATGGGCAGCTGGGTCGCACATTAGGTAGAAAGTTAGAATGAAGAAAATGGGAGCTGGTGCGCTAGTTTGGACCCCAGCAGCTGCTTTTGAACCAGCTGGGAAGGGTGGAGAGTGGGTAGAAGAGTTTCCCCTGGGTCTGGCTTGTGTGACAGAATATCATCAACTCACAGAGGCGAACGGTCATAAGACCAAGCGCCAGGAGATCTTACTAAGAGAGATATGGACTTAGGCTAGGAAATTTCTTCTGGTGTTGGGCAAGTTGAAGAAAGTATCACGTTCATTGCCATGTTGTGACGAACCATTGCTAAGCCCAGGTTCAGGATTTGGCAGATGGCATTTTGCCTCTGAAAAAAATCAAGGATTCAGGGGCCTCCCTGGTGGCACAGCGGGTTGAGCGCCACACTGTGAAGCATCCACTGCACAGCAGCGCGAGTTCGATCCCCGGCCAGGGAGGGACAGGACCGACATGGCGCAGCAGACCTCTCCTGCCTGCCCGCTGCTCCCCTCAGCAGTGTGCTTCAGTGGATCTGTCTGTTCTGCTCCCCGCTCTCTGTGGTGACTCCTCTCACCTCCCGCACCTCTGGCCTGTACCCCAGCTCTTGTGTGCATAAGTACTAATTTTAAAAATCTTTAAAAAATATTAGTCCACAAAGCCCAGAGGCATTGAAGCCACCACTCATTTTTTTTTTTTAAAGATTTATTTATTCATGCACACAAGCACTGGGGTACAGGCCAGAGGTGTGGGGGGTGAGAGGATCCACCAGAGACAGAGCGGGGAGCAGAACAGGCAGATCAACAGAAGTACACTGCTGAGGGGAGCAGCGGGCACAGCAGGAGAGGTCTGCCGCGCCATGTGGGTACCCTCCCTGGCCGGCAGCAGGGATCGAACTCGTGCCGCAGTGGCTGCGGTCCGCTTCGTAGTGCATTGCTTAACCCACTGCGCCACCGGGGGAGGCCCTCCACTCATCTTTTTTTAAAAGATTTTTACAAGAGCTGGAGTACGGGCCAGAGGTGTAGAGGGTGAGAGGATTCACCAGAGACCGAACCCTTTTCTGATGCAGTTTTGTGCTTTTTTTCCTTGAAAAATATAGATAGAAGGGATAGATGATTGATAGAGAGAGAGATAAAGAGGTAGGTAGGGAGAGGAAGGTAGGTAGGTGGATTGATCTTAGAATAAAGGAACATGAGGAAGAAGGGTGATTGGAGATCTCTGCCTGGTGAGCAGTTACAGGCCTCTTTGCTGGAGGCGCCATTTGGTCATACTGCAGAGCTGTCGTGCCCTTGGGGGCAGGGGTGCAGAGTGTTAGCAAGTCGGGATTAAGGAACAGCCCTGAGCAACGAGATCACATCAAGTCCCACATGTCTAGTTTATCAGGATGAATCCAAGTTTGACTCCTGTTGCTAAAAGGAAAAATAAAAAGGAATGCCCATGCCAGTGACAAGCAAACCTGAGGGCATGTCATCCATTATCAGCCATAAACAGATTTGAGTCTTTTGTAAAGGAGATTGGCAGGGCCCGGGGGATTTGTCAGCCAGGATAATCCTCAAATCATCTGCGGCTGTAATAGGAAATCGTCAGTAATCAGGCGGGCTAACAATCCCCTTATCTGGTGCACTGAAGATCAGCCCAAAGCCCAGAGGGCCCAAAGCCACCAGACTTGTTGGTGCGCTGGGCAGGGGCAGCTCACCTGGCATCCTGGCCAGGAGGCTGGAAGGACCGGACAGCCCCCCACATTGCTGGGTGCTCACGTGCAGCTTTTGGAGCTTTTCATCCAGGGTGGAGTGTGGGAAACAGGCGGATCAGGACACCCAGATGCCTGCGTTGCCCCAGTCCACGTCCCAAGTCTGTGCGGGTGTCGCCGGCTGGTCCCAGAGCGTCTCTTTCTCCTTCCACCGTGCAGTCGTGGCATGAACCAGTGTCTTGCAGAAGGGACACACACGTGCAGCCGAGGGCTTTCAGTCGCCCGGGACACTGGTCATCTCCCTCCCTCCCCCCGCCCACTCTGGCCTCTCTTCCTGCCGGACCCCTTGTCCCCAGCAGCTGCATTTCGTCCTTTCAGAGTGTTTAACGAATGGGCTTTAAAAACGTGAAACAGGGCCTCCCTGGTGGCGCAGTGGGTTGAGCGGCGCACTGTGAAGCAAACCGCGGCCACTGCGGCACGAGTTCGATCCCTGCTGCCGGCCAGGGGGGGACCCACATGGCGCAGCAGACCTCTCCTGCCATGCCCGCTGCTCCCCTCAGCAGTGTACTTCCGTTGATCTGCCTGTTCTGCTCCCCGCTCTCTGTGGTGAATCCTCTCACCCCCCACACCTCTGTCCTGTGCCCCAGTGCTCGTATGCATAAATAAATAAATCTTTAAAAAAAAAAAAACGTGAAATACATTGTTATATCTGACTCCTTTTTGATGCAAAATGTAGGGTATAACACAACTGATCTGTGCCTTGCCTTTTTTCCTAGCAATATAACTTGTCTTACATACACCAAAATATCTTCTGTGTGAGCATATGAAAATATTTTTCCTCTTTTTACAGTTGCATACTTTTCTGTAGCTTAGTATAACATGATTTTAAAAATTAAAAAATCGGGCCTCCCTGGTGGCACAAGGGTTAGATCTCAGCACCATCAAGGTATCACTAGCCACTGTGAGCTGAGTTTGATCCCTGGCCAGGGAGGGGACCCACATGGCGCAACAGACCTCTTCCTGCCTCACCCACTGCTCCCTCAGCAGTGTGCTTCCGTGGATCTGCCTGTTCTGCTCCCGGCTCTGTCTCTGGTGAATTCTTTCACCCCACACCTCTGGCCTGCACCCAGCTCTTGTGTGCATAAATAAATCTTTAAATAAAAATGTCCTTAAGAGCCCTCGCATACGCAGAGGTCTTGGGGCAAGGCACTGCTTTCTCCGTGATTCGCTAGTAAATGACTCTTGGCTTCCAGCCACCAGCTTCATTATCTTCCAGTTCTCGAGGCCACAGGTGAAATAGCTCACATGGGGAAAAGCCAAGGTGTCCACGAGGCTGTGTCCCGCTGAGGGCTGGAGAAAGAAGTCTCGGGTCACTCGTGTATCTTCTGGAAGGCCTCTCAGCCGTGGCTCTCCGCCCTCGCGGCCGTGATCTTGATCTGCTGCCACCGCCCCTGTTCTGCCTCTGGCCCTCTTGCATCGCTCTCCTGAGGACCCTGTGAGTCCCTGAGTGTAATCCAGGATAATCCCCATCTAAAGTTTCCCACTTAACCGCACCTGCAAAGTAACATATTCACAGGTGCCTGAGGTCAGCGCGTGGCATGGGGGAGGGGGGTTATTCCATCCACCGCGCAAGCAATTAAGACGCAACAGCTGGGGAACGAGACAATGATTAGCCTACGAAGCAAATTAAAATAACAGGGGACATTATATAAAGAACAACCTTGGCAGAGCTCAAGAATCAACTCTGAATTTCCATAAAAGGTTTTCAGCATTACCATATGCTAGCCATTGTGCCAGGCTTGGGCTAGATCAGTGAAGAGGCAAAAAAAAAAAATCCCTGCCCTCACGGGACTTCGACAAAGGCATCACCAACAAGGCCACGATTCACCAATTCAAGACGTGGGTAAGAACTCTGGGTGGGGGGAAGAAGAGATGCTCAGAGGAGGGGATGAACAGCGAGAGGTGAGCCGCTCCCTCCGCCGTGGACACTAGGGGGAGCTACAGCACAGCTTTGGGAGCTGAGATTCGAAAAAGCTTTTAGACCATCAGCCGCTGGGAACCCAGAAGAATCGGAGAGGTCAGCTAGTCCAACTTGCTCAGTTTACAAAGAGAAGGCTGAGTCTCAGAAAGCCCACAATGTGGTTGCTGGTTATTCTGCATTTGGCCTAAATTTCAGAGACATTCTCCTCCTCTCTCCCCAAGAAGGCCAGACACAGTCATCAGGCTATCAAAGGCAGCCGGGCCAGGAGGTGCGGCTGGGAGGCTTTGTGTCAGAGCGGCGGGAGGCAGGATGAGCTCAGAGTGTAGTTCTATCTGTGCCACCGCTGGAAAATCACTCCATAGGACTTCTGTTACGCCTCTTTCTCAGTGCTGCATTCTGAAGCCTAAATCAGCGACACTGAGCCCTCAGCCTTTTGAGACTCAACTTTGGTGAAAATAACCTACATCGGCAAACACGGGAAGGAAGGGGAAAATGGAGCGTCGTGAAAGCTTCTGGTGTTTGTAACAAAAGGATAATGCAGCTTCGTTTTCCTGTTCCTGCTTTCAGTGGTTATTTAAACTTTAGGTGATTTAAGTTACTTAAGCTTGACGTGGTTACAGTTAAACCATGCGTTGATTCAATATTTTGATACCTCTTTGGGCGTGATTATTGGCCAGAAAACAGCCCAGAGTGGACTCTGGTGGAGGCTGGTGGAGCGCTGGTGGAAGGCAGGGCGTGCAAGGTCACAGGCGTGGAGGGTCCAGTTGTTACCTCCCCGAGCAGATACAAAGCGGTAAGCCTCCTTTAGCTCAGTAAACATAATTTGGAGAATTAAAAAAGCGCAGTGGGTCTCCCTGGTGGTGCAGTGGGTTAAGCACTGCACTATGAGGCATCGGCAGCCACAATACATCAGTTTGATCCCTGGCCAGGGAGGGGACCCACATGGCACAGCAGACCTCTCCTGCCTCCTGGCTGCTCCCCTCAGCAGTGTATTTCAGGAGATCTGCCTGTTCTGCTCCCCACTCTGTCTCTGGTGGATCCTCTCACCCCTCCTACCTCTGGCATTTACCCCAGTTCTTGCATACATAAATAAATCTTAAAAAAATTAAAAAACACAGTGAGTTATTTGAGTTTCATGAATTACAAGATCCAGAAGTAACAATGTAACTCGTTTCCACTGATTGAGATTTGAGCATTGAGGTGGTTTACAGTCTGGCCCCCAAAGGTCCCTTTTTCCCCCTGTGTTCTCCTCTCCCCCTACCCTTCAGACTCACTTCCCACACCCTGGTGGTGCCCGGTTCTCGGCAAAGCCCCTCTGCTCTTGTGGAGCCTCTATGAAGAAGGATGACAGCATCCTTTCTGCCTCCTTGCTCAGGAAGGATCGCCCTCCCCCACATACTCAAGTAGGCCCCTTCCCCCCTCCCCCACCAAGAACAGGTATCCCTAAGATGTGACACTTGGGCATGGGGGTTATCTCAGCTGAGGTCAGTCAAGCCTGAGGCTGGTGAGAAGCTCAAACCACTTTCTTAACTACCTAGAAGAATGAAAATTTGAGGTATTGCCCAGATGTTTTGTTTGTTTGTTTTTAGTAAGGAATGACATTTCTGGGAGAGAAACCTGTTTATGGAGCAGGGCAAGTGTGTCGTCACAGAGGCCTGGTCCGTGTCCGGTGACTCACCCTGCCCCCTCGGCGAGGCCCCGCTGCTCTCCCCAAGGCCCAGGGCCCTCTCCATTCCTTAGTCGTGACCTCTGCCCTGGGGCTTGGAGTCTCTGTCTGTGCAGACTCCTCATACATGTGTAATTTTTTAAAAAAGATTTTTGTTTATTGATGCACACAAGAGCTGGGGTGCAGGCCAGAGGTGAGAGAGGTGGTGAGGGGAGGATCCACCAGAGACAGAGCGAGGAGCAGAACAGGCAGATGGACTGAAACACACTGCTGAGGGCAGCAGCAGGCGAGGCAGGAGAGGTCTGCTGCGCCATGGGGGTCCCCTCCCTGGCCAGCGGCAGGGATCGAACTCCCGCTGCAGTGGCTGCGGTTTGCTTCATAGTGCGTTGCTTAACCCATTGCGCCACCAGGGAAGCCCCGTGTCCACAGCTCTTGAAGTTCGTTTCAGTTGGGAAAAGTGGGTGAACATGAATGTAAAGTCATGAGATCCCCGGACTATCTCAACAGAGAGGAAATGAGCCCCGTCTGCCCCTTCAACACGGTGAGCCCACAGCACCCTGTGCTGTTTCACTTCTCCCTTCCAGAGCTCCCATGGGCAAGGACCCACGGGCGATATGGTTCCAGGTGAGCTGGTTCCACCTGAGAACCACTGTGACGCTGCCAGCGTGCCCCAGAAAGGGGAGCTGAGCTGTTGAGCAAAGGGAAGAATAACCTTCAGTCTACAGTTCTCCATGGCTGATGACTAGAAGGGTTTTCCACAGATGGTCTTGGGCTCCATACATTCCACTGTTTCTTTTCTGCCTCACGTATATATCTGGTGCAGATGGCCAGGGGCACGTTCTTATTGGGGTCTGGCTTCTCCCCTTGCACCTTGCAGGTGGGCAACACAGCAGGCAGTAGTGTTCCTGGAAGCCGTCCTAAACTAGGCCAGCTAATAATAACTAAACATGGAGGACCGCACGTCACATAAACCAAATATATGCACCTACACCAAATATATGCATCCAAATATATCCCAGCTCAGTTTCTCCTTAGCTGAACTCCCCAAATGGCTACTCCAATGTCACCCAGTGCAAGGGGAGTTTGAGAGAGGGGATCAGGGCACAAAGGACATCACTCCTTTATCCCCTGGATTTTTCTAGGCTGGCAAATAATCAGTCATCAGATATATTGATAAGAGGGAAAAAACGGAAACATTTAACAACAGATACACCTTCAGAGTACCTGGGAGAGACCCAGATTGACTGATTAACTCACCCACATGGTTTAGACACCTTCTTAAATAGTCAGGACCAGGGAGGTTGGGTGAAGAAAGAGGAAGGTCAGTTAGGGAGTTTTTAGGGGGGGGGGCACATTAGACAAAGACATGCAGATTTACGTTCTATCTTCTCTGCTGAAAAGAGAAAAGGAGATTAGGTTTCCACGGAGTGGGAAGGAGATACCTCGAGGAAGAACTCATCTCCTTTATATCTGTGTCTTTCTACCCAACCTTCTGCCTCCCAGAAATCAACTTTTTTCATTATTTATTTCATTTTAAAAAGGGCTTTATTTATTTTTGCATACAAGAACTGAGGTATAGGGTAGGGGACTGGGGTGGGGTTGGTGAGAGGATTCACCAGAGACAGAGTGGGGAGTAGAACAGGTGGAGCCACTGAAATCCCCTGCTGAGGGGCGCAGTGGGAAAACACGAGAGGTCTGCCCTGGTATGTGGGTCAGCTCCCTGGTGGGGATTGAACTCATGCCACAGTGGCTGGCAATAGCTTGATAGTGCTGTGTCATTAACCCCTGCATCACCACAGAGCCCTCTGAATTCAATCTTTTAAAACAGTGTTTTGGGGGGTGGCAGATTTTTGCTCCCTTACAAAGGAAAGTTGAGGCAGACAAGAAAGTGTCTTGATCAGAGATGGTTAACATATCTTAGCTTGTACAGTTTATAAAAACAAATGGCCTGTGGTGCCCTGGGGGGGACTTGCCAGGGGCTGTTGCAAATCAGGGCCCAGGGGCTTGATCTCCTTTGGTTTGGGGTAAATTTGCCTCTGGCTCTTTCTGTGGAAGCATTAGTTGAATTGATTTTTTTTTTTTAAGAATATCTTCCAACATACTGAAAGTCAAGGAACACACAAGTCCCAGTACTTTGCCACGAACCGCCACCAATCATCCACAGCGACCAGTTTTGCTTGATAATCCTGGTACCCTCCAAAGCCACCCTAGTCCTGCTATGCCCAAAAGCTGATGTTTCTGGCTCCTGTCCTCTCCCAGATTTATGCCGGGTTCTTACCCCACACCAGATTTTTTAACTCAACAGGATACTAGGTCTCAGAATTATTCACCCTGCTAAATTTCATGTGTTTGTTAAAAAACACCCTTGGGGCAAACATGTACTTAAATTTTTAGTTTAGAAACTGTGAGTACAGATAGACCGGGCTAGCATCAAAGGAGGAACTCTGAATTCCTTTCTCTCTTGTATCTGGAAATCTATTCTCCATAAATACCTACGCTATGTAGGTAAGTTAAACAATCTTCATTTTAAATTATACCAACATCAGAAAACAGTTCTTAAAACCTGTGCACTAGCAATCTGGTGAAGGGACGCAACAAAACCACCACAATCCTTGCAAGAATGGGCACAGCTATTTTCTTCAAACAGAATGTGAAAGAAATTGAACCAGTGTATAAGTCAACGAAGGTACAACTTCACCTAAGGTCATAAGGTGCAGGACATTTTTAATAGGAGAATATGTGTCAGTTCTCAGTTGATAGGGAGGTGGGGCACGGCTGTCAGCGCAGGTGCACAGAGGAGGGAGCGGTCACCTGCAGGGACCGGGCGGAGGGTGGAGAAGGGCCCGAGGGGCGTGGCTTGGACTGGGGGCGTGGCTAAGAGCGTTGATGGGCGGGGCGACGCGGGGCGGGGCGCACGTCGGCAAGATGGCGCTGTGTGTGCTGCGGCGTGCGGCGTGTGGAGCGGCGGCGGTGCTGCCGAGGCTGTGAGTGCAGGTCCCCAGTCCCTCGTCGTCCCGCCCGGGCTCGCCCAGGGTCGGCTCACCCCCGCGGGTCTGGCGCCGTCTCCCGACCCCTGGCGGGGTCCCTGGCCGGTCGGGGGCGCCGTGTGCCCGGTAGCACCGTGCGCCTGGGCGCACCGGCGCGACCTCGGCCAAGGTCGCCCACCCCCGCGGAGGTCGTCCCCACGGCGGGTGCCTCTCTGTATGGGGACCCTGGCTGGCGCCGGCGAGATGGGTGCAAACCCGCCATCTGTCAGTCCCACAAACGAAACTAGCCTCCCCCACAAATGGGAACCGTGAGCGCGCGCGGAGGTAAAAGGTCCCGGGATCAGCCTGTGAGGGGCGCGCGCCTCACCGCCCAGAACTGAGGAGCACTTGCTCAGCACCGCGGTTCCCAAACTGTCAGTCGCGAGGACCCCTCTCCACGCGAACAGTTGCGGGCTCTGCAAAGCTTTTGCGTGCACCTATTAATTTTTACGGAATTAACACAAATTAAAAAAAATTTTTACTTAAAAATAATGAACCCATTACATTCGAACACAAACGACATCTTTAATGAGACTGCTCAGACCCCGCCCAAATAGAAGAAATGGCATGGCTTTATACTTCTGAAATTTTTGAATAAAGGACAGCTGGAGTCGGATACCAGCTTTTCGCAAGTTCACACAAAGGAACTCCAGGCTCGTACATGCAGATGCTAGTTGGAAAAGGCAGGACATCCCACACTTAGAGGGTCTCGAGAGGCCCCCGTGTCCTCGGACCACACTTTGAGAACCGCTGGTCTAGCACTCGCTCACTTACCAGCCGCCTTCGCCGACGTGTGTCTCATTTGATTCCCTGACCACCAAGTGGAAAAGTAGGGTGATTTGTTTGTGGAGAGGAAACTGAGGCTCACACTGGCTAGTAAGTTGCCAAGGCCTATGGCCAGTATTGGCAGTTTGGTTTGGAGTTCAAGTCTAAGGCTTCTGGCCTAGCATTTTTTTTCCATCTGCTTGCTTCCTCCTTCCTGACAAATCAGTATTCCCTGCAGGCGCTACCTGATGACATGTATCCCATTTCCTAAATGGGGCAGCTGGTACATGTCTCTGGGCTCAGGAAATCATCCCCAAGAAATCCAGAAGGTTCCATTTCTAGGCTGTGAAGGGTCCAGCCACTGGGCTAGGCCTACAGGTCTAGTGCCACACGCAGTGTCCAGCTTCTAAGTACTCAGAATGCTCTTCCCCTCCTTGAGCAAGGCCTCGTTTGCAGCAAGCTACATACTGCACACCCTGCCAGGGCCGTGGCAGTGGGTTTTCAGGCTTCACGAGCACTGGTCCCGACCCCATCACACAGAGATGGGAGAAACACTGGAGCCAATGGCAGCTTAGAAATGTCGCTTGGAGATGCCTTACTCTCAACCCAAGTTGGGTTACACATCAACCTCAGGCCAGTGGACCTGCTGCTAGGGACACTTTCCTTCCATTTTTCAAGTGCCAGCACCATTACTGATAGACAGGGCCATTTCTGACCCCTCTTCCCAGCTGATACTGTTACAGTGCTGCCCACTGCCTCCCTGAAGTCTTGTCTGCAGCCTGGCTGCGCTCTGGCTGCTGCTCCATTTCTGTAAATACCCTGCTCTCAAGTTGGGGACGCGTAAGGCCCCACTCGTAGGTGTGCTAGGCCTGTCTTTTAGGTTCTGTCAATAGGCAGCAGAGAAATACAGGTGTGAATAGTAACCCCTATGTAGGTGCACATATCTGCAACTACTTCTCTGTGTAGCCATCTCTTTATAAGCTCAACATGAGTCCCTAGTGATGTCTGTAACTTGAGGTCCTCACCACATGGATCTTTCTAGATGCTTCCCTTATTTTAAAATTTCATTCCAACAGCGAGACACCTAGCTCTCACCGTCTGCCATCCCTGTGTTTAATTGTTCAGTTTCCGCACACATGTAGAGCATGAACTGTCAGACCGTGCACCCTGGGAGAGAACTTGGTCAACAGAGCAAGGTGCTGTGTGCATTCCTGTCCCTTCAGTCTTGCAGGTGCCACTAATTCTCTGGGTTACTTAGCTGAACGTCTGTATCGCCCATCCCCTTCAGTGAGGCTGTTTCTGCATTTGTGATAGAGTCTCTTGTCACACTCTGTTTTTATCCTGGAACCCTTCAACTTCCCAAATTATTTTTGTTTCAAAGTACCTATGTTAGGGTTCACTCTTTTTGCTGAAACGTTCTATGGCTTCTGACAAATGCATAATGTCGTGTATCCATCATAACAGTATCATATGAAGTTTTTCTCTTTTTTTTTTTTTCCCCTTGGAAACGTAAAGAAAATTTTATTTAGGAAAAAAAAGTAAAGAGTAAAGGCTCCCAGGTATGTTGTACTTGGGAGGGGCAAAGAGAGCCATTCATATGAAGTTTTCTTCCCCTAAAGCCCGTTGTGCTTCACCTGTTTATCCTTCTCCCTTCTTCCCAAACTCCTGGCCTGCACTGATCATCTTATTGTCTATAGTTTTGCAGAACGTCATATAATTAGAATCATAATAATGTGTCTTTTTACATTATGTCCTTTCATTCAGCAATGTGTGTTAAGGTTCCTCCATGCCTTTTAATGGCCTGATAACTCATTTCCTTTTATTGCTGAATAATAGTCCACTATATCGATATACTATAATTTGTTTATTCATTTACCTGTTAAAGGACATTTGACTGCTTGTAGTCTTGTTGTTATTGATTACGAGTAAAACTACCATAAACATTCATATGCTGGTATGTAGGGACATAAGTTTTAAATTGGATAAACACCAGGAGTATAGTTGCTGCATTATGTGGTGAGATTATGTTTAGTTCTGTAAGAAACTAGTGAACTGTTTTCCAAAGTGGCTGTACCTTTTGCATTCTCACCATCAGTGAATGAGCGTTTCTGTTGTTCTACATCCTTGTCAGCTCTCAGTAGTGTCAGTTTTTAAAAGTTTTAGTCATTCTACTAGTATGTAATGGTATCTTTTTTTTTTAGCTTTATTTTTTAAAAGGTGTACCAGAATTGGGATACAGGCCAGAGATGCGGGAGGTAGTGAGAGGATTCACCAGAGACAGAGTGGGAACAGAATAGGCAGATCGACTACAACACACTGCTGAGGGGAGCAGCAGGTGAGACAGGAGAGGTCTGCTGCGCCATGTGGGTCAGTCACCTCCTTAGCTGGGGACTGAACTAGTGCTACCGTGGCTGCAAATAGTGCCAGCACATTCCCTTGCGCCACCAGGAAGACCTGCACATGTAAACTTCATTCCTTTTTATGACCATATAATATTCCATTGTATGTGTATTAATATCTATAGTACATTTTAACTTATCACAATCTCCTTTTGATTTATATTAACTAATTCTAGAAGATAGAGAAATGTTATTTCTATAGAAATCTAATCACTTTTTTTGGCAGTCTTGTACTTTTTTTGTTGTGGAACTCAATATATTAATGTATTTCTGCTTATGCAGGGTTTTTTTGTCTTAAAAGAAGCTTAGAGAAGGAAATGCAAGCATACACATTTTATAGTATTTATATAGTATAGTCGTAGTAACCTGTTTGTTTACTATTACTGGCTCTTTTTATTCTTGTGGATTTGGGTTACCATATAGTGCTAGTTCTTTAATATATCTTTGCTCTCATTTGCCTACTTTGTTTTGTTACTGGCAAATATATTTCTGTTCTGTATGTCATAGGCCCATCAGTAGAATCACCTAGTATTCTTTTATGCATTTGCTTTTGAAAAGAAAGGAGCAGAAATATGCATTTACATTGTCTTTTATAATTACCTTTGTATGTATGTAAATTTGAATTGCTGTCTGGAATCCTTTATTCTCAGCCTGGTGTTTCTTATAAGGTGGACTGCTAGCAATAGCCCTATGCTTGCATAGGGCCTCTTCAGCCCCCAAGAGTATGTAAGAGTTGTCGGAGTCCTCGTAAATATCTCATTCTCCAACTCTTTGTCCATGGTTTTTGGTTAGCCTGTAATGTTTGCCCAGTTGTTATCTAGCATCTCAGATAACTGCGATGTTCATTAGTTGCTTCTGATTGTTTTCCACAAATACCATCAGGGAAAATCTAGTCCCGAAAGTCTAAGTCAGACCAAATAAAGATGGTCTTGCAAGCCTGGTCTTCCAGGGAGCCACTCGGCAGGCCGGACACTCACAGCTCTCAGAGTGAGGCTTTGGATGCCCAGTCTGACAACGCCCCCTCCCCCAGCTGCCAGGCTGCTGATTTTCATTATGACTGTGGCTCTTGGTTTTCAGAACTGGGCAGGAGGGAGAAGAGGTATGTTAAAACCCCACATAGTCTGTCGTGACTTAGATTCTTCACGGTTTTTGAATAATGTTCTCCAGCAGGCCCTTGTTTGATTATTAGAGTTCTAAGAAAGTTGATTTTGATCATTTTTACTAATATTCTTTTTTTTTAATGGAGGATAGGATTTTTAAAAGTCACTTCTCAGCCTATTTATTTATTTATAGATTATTTATACACACAAGAGCTGGGGTACAGACCAGAGTTGCGGAGGTGAGCAGATTCACCAGAGACAGAGTGGGGAGCAGAACAGGCAGGTCGACTGAAACACACTGCTGAGGGGAGCAGTGGGCGAGGCAGGAGAGGTCTGCTGCGCCATGTGGGTCCCTCCCTGACTGGGGATCGAACTCGTGCTGCTGTGCTGCGGATGCTTCACAGTGTGGCGCTCAACCCGCTGTGCCACCTGGGAGGCCCCTCAGCAATTTTAGATGCAGTTACCTCTGCTTAGAGTTTTGCTCAAAAATGGGTTGTAATTTCTTTGTTTGAACTCACAAAATGTTTTTTTCAGTATCCTGGTAATCATACGACTTTTTTTCCTTCAGCGTGTTAGCACGGTGAGTGAGATTGCTTTTTTAAATTTAAGCCAAACTTGCATTCCTGGATAAATTCTACTTTATTATGATGTATTATTTAAAATATTATTGGATTGTTATATACTAAAATTCTGTTAAAATTATTTACATATTTTCCCCCAAGGGCTGTTAGCCAATAGTCTTTTTTTAATTGTCTGTATGGGGTTTAGTATGCAGGTAATGATGGTGTTATAAGATGCCTTAAGGAAGTTCCCTTTTCTTTTGGTTTCTGAACCAGTTTATGTAGAATTAGTATTTTTCTTTAGATATTTATGTCTGGAGTTTTCTTTGTGGGAAAAACTTTAAAGTATAAATTCAATTTCTTTCAAGGAATTTGTTCATTTCATCTAAGTTGTCAAATTGGAAGCCAGAGAATTATTTATGAAGCTCATGTATCCTTTCCCTTACAGCTTTATGAATGTGTAACTCACATACCATGAAATTCACCCTTTGTGTGACTTAATAATTTTCCGTAAATGTGTGGACTTGTGCAACCATCATTATATTCCAGTTTTAGGTCACCACCAAATGGCCATCATTCCAAAATTTCTCTTGAGCCCATGAGTAGTAAACCCTTATTCCACTTCCACCCCATCATCCTTCCAGTGTTTGTGTTGTGGGCAGTGATGCTCCTTCATATTAGTAATTCTTTCTTTTTGTCCATTTGATCAGTCAGGCTACAGTTTTATTGATCTTCTTAAAGAATTAAATACCTTGATGATCAAAATCTTTATGGCTTTTCCATGTTGTTTTTCTGTTTTTTTTTTTAATTATTATTTCATTGCTTACTGTTTTGCCTTTTTAAAGATTTATTATTAACACCTTACTTTGAGTTTAATTTGCCCTCTCTTCTCTTAAAATTTAGATAATTGACTTAAAGCCTTTCTACTTTTTTTTTTTAAGATTTATTTATGCATACAAGAGCTGGGGTACAGGTCAGAGGCGCAGGAGGTGAGAGGATTCACCAGAGATAGAGTGGGGAGCAGAACAGGCAGGTCGACTGAAACACACTGCTGAGGGGAGCAGCGGGTGAGACAGGAGAGGTCTGCTGTGCCATGTGGGTCCCCTCCCTGGCTGGGGATCGAACTCGCGCTGCTGTGCCATGGATGCTTCACAGTGCAGTGCTCAACCCGCTGCGCCACCAGGGAGGTCCCGCCTTTCTATTTTTTTAACGAAAGCACTGTGTAGTAAATTTTTTTCTTAGTCTTATTTTAGCTATCTCCATCATTTTTATTTATAAGATTTCTAATGCCTATAATTTCATTTCAATTCTTTTTTTTTAAAGATTTATTTATTTATGCATATAAGAGGTGGGATACAGGCCAGAGTGGTGAGAGGTGAGAGGATTCACCAGAGACAGAGTGGGGAGCAGAACAGGCAGAAGGACTGAAATACACTACTGAGAGCCTCCCTGGTGGCGCAGTGGGTTAAGCAATGCATTATGAAGCAAACTGCAGCCACTGCAGCACGAGTTCAATCCCTGCTGCCGGCCAGAGAGGGGACCCATATGGTGAGGCAGACCTCTCCTGCCTTACCCACTGCTCCCTTCAGCAGTGTACTTCCGTTGATCTGCCTGTTCTGCTCCCCGCTATGTCTGTGGTGAATCCTCTCACCTCCCACACCTCTGGCCTGTACCCCAGTGCTTGTATGCATAAATAAATAAATCTTTAAAAAAAAAAAAAAGAAACACACTACTGAGGGGAGTAGCAGGCGTGGCGGGAGAGGTCTGCTGCACCATGTGGGTCTGCTTCCAGGTCAGGG
Source organism: Galemys pyrenaicus (assembly GCA_019455555.1). NCBI lineage: Eukaryota > Metazoa > Chordata > Mammalia > Eulipotyphla > Talpidae > Galemys > Galemys pyrenaicus. The sequence goes on from JAGFMF010011662.1 coordinate 3,235,990, forward strand.
ATCAAACTTGTGCTGCTGTGCCATGGATGCTTCACAGTGTGGTGCTCAAACCGCCTCGCCACCAGGGAGGCCCTTCATTTCACTTCTTGACACTCTGTTGTCTGAAGTAATTAGTAGTAAAACTCTGAAAGGGAAAGCAGAGGGGCAGGCAGGGTTGGGCAAGGAGCTGCCTCCTGCTCTGCAGTGCCAGCGCCTGGTGTGGGAAGAGCAGATGAAGACAGCTGAAGAGGGGCCCAAGTACAAGCTGAGCAAGAAGGGACAGTATGTGAGAAGCCGCAGGCTGTGGTAAATGGCCTGAAGCTGTCTGTCACAGGTCCCAGCGGACCTTTTTATAGTGCTGGCCTCCTTTTTGAAGCCTTCTGAGATGATGTTGCAGCCTCTGCGGTCCCTCTGTACTCCCGGGAGGCTATTAAGGGAAGAGGGAGAGAAGGCATCCAAGGGGAGGAAGGCAGTGGGAGGAGAGGGGGGCACCAGGGAGAGAATGTAGGGCAGAGAAGAATGGAAGCAGCGAGAGAAAGGGGAGAAGCCTTTAGAAAACTTTAGATAAAGAGTGCTTAAAGGGAGAGGCAAGTATAAAAAGGACTGAGACATTTAAAAATGATCATTTCCAAAAGAACTCATTTAGAATAAGAATCAAGATGTGAGCTTTGTCACTTGAACTGGTGTTAAAATGTCACTGTGAAGTGGTAGGGACTTAAAAATGTTGTGACATCATTAGAAGTTGACTCTAATTGCCCAAACCCATGGTGAAATGCAAAAGGGGGTGCTATGAACAAAAGTGATGTTCTGGGGTGTGAGGCAGCAAGGAACTAAGTCATCCAGGAGCCAGCCATCTCAGTTTGTCCAAGCCTGTCCTGGTTTTCACAGCAGAAGTCCCACATTCCAGGAAGCTCCTGTGGTCCTTGCAAAGCAGGACCCTTATTCACCCTGAGTCTAGAAAATGCAGGGCTGAAGAAAGTGGAAATGGGGAAGAGGTTAGGGCTTAGCCAGGAAAAGAAAGTACAGACGGAATACACAGTCCAGAGAGAAAGGAGTTGAGCGAAGAAGACAAGAGGAGAATGGGAAGACAGATGATAGAAGATGGTAGACCCGAGGTTCAAGCATAGGAGCTAGAACCTTCTAGAATGGCTGTCTCAAAGATTAGGCCATGCCTTTTTGGATGCCTTAATAAATGTTTCTGTTAGAAACAGGGCTGAAGAGAAGAGAAAGGAGAGTGGTTGTCTACTGTGGATCTGCCCTAGCTCAGGGGCACGTGGTTCTTTCAGCTAGAACCATCTGTGGTGCAGAGTGGGAGAAGGACCTGGGGCAGCCCACATGGTGTCTCTGGACAAGAGACGGTGGAGTCAGGAGGCAGGGCTGGGACCTGCAGATGAACTCCCCCCTCCATCCCTTTTCCCCTAGAGAAGAGTTGAGTTTCATCTCATTTTTTACTCGAATAACTGGCCACTGAAGACTCTGGTCTCATAAGGAACTCTTCCAAGTGTCCTTGTTTTGCAGATGTTTGAGTAGCATAAGCACTCATGCGTCCAGAAATACTCCTCAGCGGTGTGTTGCTAATCACAGGGAAGCTGAGGATGGAGACGCTCCAGAGAGACGTTAGAAACTCAGACATGAGCATGTACGTTGGTGGTGGGTGGCCCGGAGAACGGCGTCAGACGTGATCAGTGAGGTCCTTCCCACTGATGCTATGCTCAAGTGGTCATTTCCCCGGCGATGGCTTTGCAGAAGCCAAGGTCTGATGGACGTGTGTGAGGATAGCGTACAAGGCTCCTTTCAGTTAGATCGCCCTGGGGCAGTGTGTCTGCATCCTGAGGTATGACCAGGAACGTGGGGGTGGAGGGTGGGGGGCAATGACTGATGTGCTTTGCGCCCTGGGGAGTGGTCATTGCAAGGCCTTGTTACTGGGAGTGGAGCCGTGGGTGGGGTGGGGTCATTGGACTCACCCTTCCTAAAGCCCCAAATCCAGTATTCAGTTTGATCCTTTCTCTGTCAATAAAAAGGCCTGGGTCTTGCTCTCGAGCAGCATCCTGCGTCCCACGGCCTGCTGCCAACTCCTGTCTCTCCGTCTCTTGATCAGTGCTGTGTTGTTGATGCAACAGACCTGATTTCTGAAAAACCCCTCTGGCCAGTTTCTTAACTCGATGATGCGTTGGGTACCCTGTGGGCGCCACCATCTGTGGTCTCCTGCGGGTTCCCTGTGGGAGGTCTGCAGGTGCATGTGGCTACAATTTTAGGGAGCCACGGAGAAGAATGCTGGGCTCCCTGGGCTCGCCGGGGAGGGGTTATTGGTAGATCTGATGGATTCTTAGCCTGGAAGAGCTGTTCCTTGTTAGAGCGGGGTGATCTGCTCCTGGTGGCAGCCGGAGCTGTCCTGCTCCACAGGGTGCTGCTTTGTCTCTCTGTGCTTCGCGCAATCCCGACAGGTCCATTGAGAATTTTATTAGGCAATAAAGAAAATATGAAGGGACTTTGTGTTTTTGTATAGTTCACTTAGATGTGAATTTAATTCATTGTGATTCAAACAGGTTTCATTTATTTCATGTTGTTATGGATACTTGAATGTTTTACAGCTTATCAACTCGATGACTTACTCGAGTGATGAAGATAATAATATATGGGCCCCAGAATTGCAATCTCTCTCCCTCTCCCCTCCCTCGCTGGCTCCCTTCCTCTCTCCCTCCTTCCTCCTTCCTGATACGAGTCCTTCCCCACTGCAAGCCAGGTTTAGGATGGCCTTTGACTTAGTTGCTTTGATCTGATGTTTCACTTTAGGGTGCTAACCTGATCTTAGAGCGTAAGTGTTCACTCTTCTGTGACCCTCGTGTGTATAGAGGTAGGTGTTGGACTACAGTTATTCATTTAGTCCATTACCAAGTTTCCTTTCTTGGGAAATGTGGAGATAAATATCTGCACACCCAGATCTCCGAGGGTACCCTTACGTTCCTGGAGGTGAATTTCTGGATGTGAGCTTACTGGGATCACGAGTGTGGGCGTTTTAATTCTTTTGGTGCTTGTTGTCAAATCACCCTCCGTGCGGAAAGGGTGTGCAGCACCCTGGGCTGCTGGGTGCCGGCGGAGCGCTCTGCCCTTTTACCCCGGTCGGCCTTCCGGACCATGCATGGAAACGCCTGCACAGACTGTCCTGGTGGCCACACAGCTGGCAGCACTAGACTGAGAAAGAACCCCACCCCCTGCGCAGCTCCTGCAGGGGCTCTTCTCTTCTCCCCTCTTTGTTTTTTTTTTTAATTTGTTTATTTATGCATGCAAGAACTGGGTTACAGGCCAGAGGTGTGCACGTGAGAGAGAGAGAGAGAGAGAGAGAGAGAGAGAGAGAGAGAGAGAGGATTCACCAGAGACAGAGAGACAGAGTAGGGAGCAGAACAGGCAGGTCGACTGAAACACATTGCTGAGGGGAGCAGAGGGTGAGGCAGGAGAGGTCTGCTGCACCCTGTGGGTCCCCTCCCTGGCCGGGATCGAACTTGTGATGCAGTGACTGCAGCTGCTTGGTAGTGCGGTCCTTAACCCCTTGCACCACCAGGGAGGCCCCCTTCCCTCTTTGACCTTGGCCATCATGAAGACCCAGCCTAAAGGACTTTCTACGAATGGCCGTGACATTTTCCCTCTCCAGCCGGTCCTCTTCAGAACTATGCAGAGGTCATGTCTTCCTCCTGCTCAGGCTTCTGAGAGTCAGTTGACAAAGATGCCTCATCTCAAGAGAGAGGAATCGGAATCCATGTCCATGAGCAAGTGGAATCTACTGTAACAGCAGCCGGCCTGGGCACGCCTGGTCTGTTTCCAGGCGCCGGGTCCTGCTGAGAAGGGAGAGTGGCTCTGCTCTGCGCACGTCTGCAGGGCGTGTTTCAGGTGTTAACACTCAGGCCCCCCATACTGAACCTTTTAGAGGTAACACTTTCTACTGTATTTATCTGCTTGCCACCCTCTGTAAAATGAGGGTCACAGTTTGGGCCTCCCTGGTGGGGCAGTGGTTAAGCAACACACTATGAAGCAAACCGCAGCCACTGCAGCGCGAGTTCGATCCCTGCCACCAGCCAGGGAAGGGACCCACATGGCGCACTGCTGCCTCGTCCTGCCTCGTCCACTGCTCCCCTCAGCAGTGTGTTTTAGTTGATCTGCCTGTTCTGTTTCCCACTCTGTCTCTGGTGAATTCTCTCACCACCACCCCCACCCCCCGCACCTCTGGCCTATACCCCAGTTCTTGTATGCATAAATAAATAAATCTTTTTAAAAAAAATAAGTGTCACAGTTTAATGGGAGACTATTTATTGTTTAATGGAAAGTTCTGCATTATTTTAAAAACAGTACATTTTGAAAATGCACCCCTCCGTCCACCTTTAAACGTTTGCACAGCCCTTCAAGGTGCCTTCACACCTGTGTCGTGCTGCGCGCTGACCGTTACTGCTGGCTCATCTGGAAGCTCTTGCACTTGACTTGTCTCCATATGTTTTCTCCCAGTAGTCTTTGTGAGGAGGACGATATGCCCACTTTCTTTTTAGGTCAAATGCAAAAGTTTAGGAAACTCAAAAGAAAAAAATTCCACACCAGATGCTGCTCTCCTAGGGAGGCACTGGAGGGCGCTCTAGCAATGGGAGATGCGAACGGTCCTCCTGCATGTGCGCCTCTTCAGAGAAGATGGGAGCGTGGGCTTGCCAGCCATTTTTTAAGACAAATAGAATGCACGGAGATGATAGGAATATATTTCTATACTGACCTATAAATGGTCCCTTGAGAAACTGATAAGGAACTGAAGAAGTAAGGCCATGCCCCTGCCCTCCTTCCCTCTCCCTTCCCTACCCTCCCCTCTCCTTCCAGCCTCCTTGGCCCAGATGTGTTCCAGCCTGGGACACTGTCCACTCAGATGCTACCCTGTGCCACACAGCACCACCCCGACCAGCCCCTGCCCTCTGTCGGCACCCTCACTCTGCCTCGTGAGCTTTACACCGACTTGGTGTGCATCTGTCTGTGTGTTGTCTGCCTGCACCCCATCCGCACCTAGCCCTCCTCCCCCGCCTCCCTATATTCTTGAGAGCAGAAACTTGGTCTCTTTATCCCATTGCTGCCACCCTGACCCTAAAACAGTGCCAGTCACTGTAACTGTCCAACAGAAACCTGCTGAAAGGAAGAACAGATTTAGTTAGGAAATGACATTTTTAAGATAGCATTTCTGGAAATAATGTCTTCCTTGTTGTAAAAGGCAAGTAAATTTGCCATTTGAGCCATCTCTAGTGGACAGGCCACGACGGCCAGCCCACCCACCCCGCTGTGCCGCCCCAGCCACCGGCACCTGCGGCACCTGTGGCACCTGCTGTCAGCTCAGACTGAAACAGTCCCCGCCGAAGACTCGCTCCCCGACGTCCCCGCCCACGGCTGCCCCTTGCCAGTTTCCGCTCTGTCTGTGCATTTGACTGTTCTGCAGTCGCATTAAGTGAACTCATGCAGTGTTTGTCTTTTGTGACCAGCTGATTTACTTGACATGATAACGTGCCCAGGGTTTATCCACTTGGTAGCGTGTATCAGAAACTTCTTTTGAAGGCTGAGTAACGTCTCATTGTTTGTCCGTACCACATTGTGCTCACCCAGTCACCCACCTGTGAGCGTTCAGGTTGTTCCCATCCTTTGGCTTGTTGGTGCGTGTTTTGTGCGGAGCACAGAAGTGTGGTGCTAAGGTGTGTGCCTGTGTGTTCGCTGCAACGATGGCGTCTTTAAATTATGCCGGTGAGTCACGGTTCACCCTTGGGTGATTTTTACCTTCAGGAAGATACTTTCATGTCAGATGACACTGGAAGCTTATTCAAGTTCCTGAAAATCAGGCTTGGTTTAATATCCCCATTGGTGCTATTCAGGTTTTTCTTACAAATATCAAAAAAACCCAAAAATCAAGTGACTGGCTCCTAGCTATAAGCAGGAGGGCCCTGGGCAGATGCTCTGGGGGTCTAGGCCGTGCTGACCGACAGCTCGCCCTTGACCTGGTCAACGAGGTGAAGGCCTGGTCTAAACTGAGCCTCATTTTCACATTAAAACAGGAGGTTGGACTCCATGCCTCCTGCAGCCGGCGTTCCACGATCTAGAAAGGATCTGACCTACAGGACCAAGACTGGAGAATTCAGAAATACGAAATATCTGGTTCTGTAAGCTTTGAACTATTTTGGTCCATTTCAGCTCAATTTGAGCAGAGATAGAAGATAATGAAAGCTCTGCCTCCCCCGCGTTTACGGGGACAGTCTGCAGCACTTGATCTCCACTTCTGCCGTCTTGGGAGACGTTTTTGTTCCGTGTTGTTCATCCTCGTCCTTTAGATCCTCAAAACAGGCAGTGTGTCTTCGTGGCTTTTCTGTCTGCAGCAGGAACAGCCACCAGAGGTGGTGCTCAGACCCGAGGCTGCTGCTGCCGCTGCTCGGCAGCTGTGATTGTGAAGCACGTGGACTGTGACTGTAAAGTGCGTCGAATGTGGTTGTAAAGTGCGTCGGGTGTAACTATGAAGCACGTGGGGTGTGATTGTGAAGCACGTGGGGTGTGACTGTGAAGCACGTGGGGTGTGACTGAAGCATGTGGGGTATGATTGTGAAGCGTGTCAGGTGTGACTGAAGCATGTCAGGTGTGATTGTGAAGCACATCAGGTGTGACTGAAGCGCATGGGGTGTGACTGTGAAGCCCGTCAGATGTGACTGGAGCACGTCGGGTATGACTGTGAAGCGTGTCGGGCTGTGATTGTGAAGCACATGGGGCGTGACTGTGAAGTCCATCGGGTGTGACTGTGAAGCACGTCAGGTGTGACTGAAGCGTGTCAGGTGTGATTGTGAAGCACATCAGGTGTGACTGAAGCGCGTGGGGCGTGACTGTGAAGCATGTCGGGCTGCCTGCAACGCAGACCGGAAGTCAGGAGTGAGGCGAGGTGAATGCCCTAGACTCAGCCTGTCTGGCAAGGTGGACTCAGAAAGGCCGAGGGGGACTTGTGCCTATATCCTCTTCCCTTCTGGCATCCTCCTGCCCTTCTAGGGCCTCCTGCAGACCACGATGTCCCTCCTGCCCCCATTCCCAGCAGACTTCCTGGGGTGCCTGGGAGCCTGAGGAAACTGGCACCTACCCCTGTTGCCTGTGGAGTCTCCCAGGCATCCTGGGCTGTAATGAGCACCTCCCAGGTGCCCCTGCAAGAGTTGGCGGGTGAAGAGAATTTCTTCTGCCAGGGAAGCAATCTGCACCCGTGAGAGGCTGAGGTGCCCCTCCCACCCGAGCCCCCAGAGGAGGTCCAGTGACCTCCCAGGTCATTGGTGTCCCCCTGTGTCCTAGGCCAGGGTTTACCAGGTGACAGTGACAGGCTGAGATTAAGCCCCCCGATAGCTGCAACTGTCTGTGCAGCCAGTGGGACCCTCTGTGTGGCGTGTACTCACTCAGCCACTCTTCTGCCCCTCCTGCTCCTCCTTCAGGGCCTCTTCCTAGAAGCCCTCCATTCTTGGACTCCCAGAGGCCGTTTGCCCTTCTTGCTGAAGCCCTGACCCCTCTATTAGCTCTTCCACCTTCTCCCCTGCGTCCAGGTTGTCAGCTTCATCTCCTGTTCCACCTGCTGCTCTCTGTGCCAAGTCTGACGTCCCCTTCTTAGCTCTTCCACTCTATTTGCTTGCAGGGCTGCTGCAGCAGGCTGCTCCCAACTAGAGGCTTGCCATGCACAGAGCTATTACCCGATGCTGACGGTCTCTGGAGGCCCTTGGAAGGATCTGGGCCCTCCCTTCTCAAGCCCCAAGTGGCCCCACCTTCTGTGTTCAGAGCCAACAACAGCGGGTCGAATGCTTCTCTCTGGTTCCCTCTCTTCTGCCTTCCTCTGCCACTTAGCAGAAAGCTTGTGATTGTACTGCGCACGCTGGACACACCAGCCACTCTCCCAGCACTGTCAGCTGGTTAGTGCCACCACCCCACTAAGGTCTTCTCAGGTGCTTACCAGTCCCCTCTCCTAGAGCGTGGAGTAGCTTGGAGTAGCTGGCTGGGGGCTGCCCTTACCACCTCGGTCCCCTGCATGGACGTCTGTTCTGTCAGCAGCTCGGTGGCTCTGTCTCCAGCCTCATCTCTTGGACCTGGCCTTCTCTTTTGTCACTCCTTTCGCCCTCCCAGTGGTCATCTGTCCTCTGGACCACTGTGAATAAAGGTCTTTGACATCTACTTGCACACTTCCAAGCTATTTTTTTTTGAGGTGAAATTCACATAACATAAAATTAGCCATTTGAAGCACACAATCAGGGGCATTTAGTACATTTACAGCCCTCTCTAGTTCAAAAAGTTATCACATGTAAGGAAAACCCTGTGCTCACTGCAGTCACGCCTACCCCCAGTCCTCCAGCCCCGGTGGCCACCAGTCTGCTGTCTGTCCCGCTGTGTCTGCCTGTTGTGGATATTTCATATGCATGGACTCCACACTGTGTGGCCTTTGGGGCTGACGTCTTTCGCTTAGCCTAATATTTTCAAGGTCAGTCGATGTATCACAATTCATTCCCTTTTGTGACTGAGTAATATTCCGGTGCCTTTATGTACTATTTTGTCTGTCCACTCCGCAGTGATGGACACTGTTCCCGTTCCGCAGGTGAAGAGTTGTTCCCACCTGTGGTGATCCTGAGTGCTGCCATTACGTACATTGTACAGATGTTTGAGCACCTGCTCGACCTCTCACCTCTCATCTTCACCACCCACCCCAAAGCAAAGACCCTGGGCTTCGAGGCTAAAGGGTTCTGACACTCCCCTGAGGTCACACAGACCTGAGCCAGAGTCCTGGTCCTGCCACTCCCTGGTCTTCCCCTAGCGCCTTGTCATCAAGTGCTCAGGATACGTACCACATCAGGTGGTGAGGAGATGCAGCGTTGAATGCTGAGCACACGCCTGCCCCATGAGAACGCAGCGACCTCTGGACATAGACAATAAAGCCACCTCCTGGGGGGTGGCAGCTAGTGCCCCTCCCAGCCCCCCACTGCGTTTCCCTCCTCAGAACGTCCTGTTCTTCATCTCCTGGGGTAACCAGGCGACACAACTGAGGTCTCCCTGCCATGTGTGGTCACCCTCACCAGCCGGAAGCCCCACGCATACCCCTTTGTGCCTGACACATAGTAGGCACTTCCTAAGAAATTCTTGCATGCAAAGAAGCGTCGTATGGTCACAGTAAACGGGATTCATTCCTAATTATCTGCTTGACACTGGAGGCTGGAAAGGCAAACTTTTTATGTAAGAGCGTGGGTGTATGTATGTTTTCCTAGATTATAGATTTGTCTAAACATTCCTGCTAATTTAAGATGTCAAATCTGAAGGTTCTTTCTTGGCTTGGGTTTTTGAACACAGTCCAGGGCTTTTTTCAGATTCTGCGATACTCTCACTTTTTTCCCCGAAAGAGTTTTTGAAAGCCTAAGGGGGGCATCTTCTGTGCGGTATTTTTAATACGTCGTTTGCACCGGTGAGTCGTGGGTCACAGGGGACTGTGCCCCGGCTCCGAGGGGTCCCAGGAGAACCTGGCCAGGCTGGGTCTTGGCGGTTGAAGCCTGCCCCGCCAGCGCACTCCAGGTGCAGTCCGCTTCTTCTCACCTGGGCACACCTCTTTCCCTCCACTCAGTATCCTGAAGGTGTGTTTAAAAGTTTTGTGACGTTAACCAAAAGGTAAGGACAAATATTGGCTGATTTCACATACGTGGGGAGTCCTGGGAAACAGAACCGATGAGCTGACACAGCAAAATTAAAATATGCTCGTGGACTGGATGAGAGAACCGAGCTTACCGGGGTGACGAGGTGGGTGGGGGCAAGGGCCAAAGGGTGACAGGGGCGGCGGGGTGTATATATAGATTTTCGTTTAAAACCCCTTAAGAACAAGCCACCGGCTTTCAGTTCAGCATCTCAGCAGGACCCAGGCAGTCTCTGAAAATCTCCATTCTGTGTTAGTTCATTCCCGACATTCTCTTCCCCAGATGCCCTGGACTTTACTAGAATGAGGGTGGCGTGGGCGCCCCGCTTTGGCTCTGTGGCCTCTCATGTCAACACCGGGGTGCAAGCACCATTGGGGAAGACCCTCCACCCCGCAGTCAGTCAGGAACCTGCAGTGACTGGGTCTGAGGTCTGCTGATGGGCTGAGGCCGCTGGGCGCCCAGACGCCCCTTGAGGGCAGAGCCCACTCCCTGGAGGGAGCAGAGTCCCCTAGAGGGAGCCAGCTGGCGGCCACGCTGCTGCCGTGGGCCGGGCCGGCAGCTCGCTGGTGCCCAGCACTGGCCGGCTGGTTTCAGCCTCTGCAGACACGCAACGTGCTCCACGAGGGTGCCCGGCCTCGCCGGAGAAGTGCAAGAGACGCGTTGACACAGGTGTGTTTCCCGGGGAGTGTCGTTTAACACGTTGCTATTCCAGGACGACTGTGAAGAAGGGTAGGAGACGTCCCTCCTTGTCCTCACAGCCATCTGCTTTAACTGCTGACTGGGGCTTATTTTTCGGGTGTTTTTACATTTGGTTTTTATTTTAATAAGGACAAACTTCTTTTTTTTAATTGTGTTTATTTTTAAATTTTTTCTTACAATGTTTGCTTTCTTTTCTGGGTGTCGTCCCCATAGAATTCCCACCATCAGTTCACCCGTGCACCATCACCACAGTCCCTTGTGCTTTTTCCTTCCCTGCCCTGATCCCAGTGCCTCCCTCTTCCCTGCAGAATGTCTCAGTTTCGTAGCTGTCTGTTTGTTTTCGTTAGAACAAACTTCTCGATGGACTCACTGTTGATTTCACGCGCAGGTAGGTGGGGAAAATATTCACTTCATAGAAAATTTTGCACAGGCTTCTGGAACACTAGTGGTGCGCTTTTAAGCAAGAGGTGCCTGTCATGCACTTCCTTTTATTGTTCATCTGCTTGCGCCTTCTGAGCAGGGGAGCTTGGCCCCTGCTCATTCTCTGGCTGCTGAAGGAGGGAGGAAGACTCCCCGCGGCTTTCCTGCGCCTGTCCATTGTAAGATCTGCCCCTGCTGTATCAGCTGCGCCCTCCAGGGGGCAGAGGCCCTCAGAGGAAGCCTGTTGTGTCTTGTTCTTTTTTTTAAAAAAAGATTTTATTTATTTATGCATACAAGAGCTGGGGTACAGGCCAGAGGTGTGGGGGTGAGAGGATTCACCAGAGACAGAGCAACGAGCAGAACAGGCAGATCGACTGAAATACACTGCTGAGGGGAGCAGCGGGGAGAAAGGAGAGGTCTGCTGCGCCCTGTGGAACCATCCCCTACCTGGCCAGGGATTGAACTCACACTGCAGTGCCTGCGGAAGCCCCACAGTGCGGCGCTCAACCCTTTGTGCCACCAGGAAGCCCTGTGTCTTGTTCTTGGAGAAGCCACCCAGTGCCTTGGCCCGTGGGAGGTGACCAGCGGCATTGACTGGGCTGCCTTGGGAAGTGGCAGAGCAGAGGTGGGGCGACTCTCGGAGGACCTGTGACTGTTCCCAGGGGAGTCGGCCTCTGAGCAGTGCTCCGAGGGTGACAGGAGAGTGAGGGCAGTCCTGGCCCGGGAGCTGCAGCATAGAGGTGCATGGCGTGGCGTGGCCCTCATGGCAGAGGTCCCAGTGGGAAGCTGAGCAGGGTCGTGGAGGACTGCCGGGGCCAGCGGCCTTCCCGGACATCACACTCACATCGTGGCGGCAGCGGGAGGCAGCAGAGATGGTTAATGCGCCCCAGCCGCCGTCCCGCTCGTCCTTCGCTCCTCTTGGGTCTGGGTGGTTGTCCCACGTCACTTAACCTCTCGCCTTCCTCTTTGCTTTTAATTACATTCCAAATGTGCTGGGAAAACTAATTAGGGAAAAAGTGATGGAACCGTCCCCGGCGGGCCGGCCGGTTCACCGTTCCTCCCACAGCACTTACCACGGGGAAGTCCTTGCAGTTTCTGGAGCTCTCAGGTGACTCTGTCCTCTGCGTGTGGACTCTGAGCTCCCTACATCTGCAGTTCATTTCTTTAAAGACCCTAATGAGAAACTTCAAACAGTTTAAATGTCAATTACCCAAAAAGGGAGGTTTTCAAGTTCCAGTAATCTGCCCATATTGGTCATCGGAACGTAATCCCAGGTGGATGTAATTTAAGACAGATGACATTCCAGAGCTTCGGGCACAAAGAACTTACGTGTTTGCAGGACTAACAAGCCGGCCTGTGGCAGGGCTGTCTCCATGGCGACTTGGAGGGGACCCACGCCCTCACAGGCCTGCACTTGGGGTGATGCCTCCCAATCTGAAAGGACCCCAAGGCTGCTGTGCATTACGGCCGGGCGGGGCATGTAGCTCGAGCTGTAATGACCGCCGCTGCTCACCCTCCGCTCCTGAGAGGAAATAAGTATTCCTGATGCATTTATGACAGGGCTGTTCTCGAAGAGGGGGTTAATCCTGGGTTTCCGCTCTGGCCACTGCTGCTTTCTTTCCTGTGTTACTTCCTTTGCCACTATTTTGGATTATGACAAAATTCGAAGAAAGAGTCGAATATGGTGATGAGGTGTTTTTTATTTTTTTAGCTGAAAGTCTGTGCTGGGAATTAACCTTGCGTTTTTCTCTCAGGTCACTGAGTGGGTGTTACAACCTTGGTCGTTTGTGCTACAAAGTAAATAATTTCTGGCAGCTGGTTTAGTTTTCACCACTTCTAAGACTATGACAAATGATCTTAGAAGATCTTTGGTCTTAAAGAGGACGACTTTTTATGTGTGTTTTGCTGTTTTTTTGAAGACTTTTGTATGTAAGCCATTTATGTGGAATTTCGTTTTATTTGAATTTGAAGTTTTAAAGTTTGAAAAGTAGAGTCTACCATATTGAGTTGTTTTTCTCACGTGTTTGACATTTAAAAGTTAATTTGCCTTTTATTTTTAAAAGAGACTGAGAAAATAGTTTTTCCAGTAAGCATTCATTACTTGTGAACTGCTTTTGAAAATTGAGAAATTGTCTTCAGTTGCCATGGTTTTGGGTTCTTCCCATCCCCCACAACGCTGCTAAATACTTTTATGTCTGCTAGTTCTCCGTTTATGAAGTTTGCCTTCCTCAAATCACTTTCAAAGATAAGAAAATAGTCATGCAAAGTTAGATATAGCTGAGCATGTGAATTCCATGTATTTTCTGGCAGTGGGCGCTGGTTTACAGTTTTCTAGGAGTTCTTTCATTTTTATTTTAAAGATTTATTTATTTGTGCATATAGGAACTGGGGTGTTAGATAGAAGGTGTGGTGAGAGGCGTCACCAGAGACAGAGCGGGGAGCACAACAGGCGGATCCACTGAAACACACTGCTGAGGGGAGCAGCGGGAAAGACAAGTGAGGTTTGCTGCGCCGTGAGGGTCAGATCCCTGGTCTGGACGGATCTCGTGAGGCAGTGGCCGGCAATAGCTTGCTCGCGCTGTCCCCTGGGCCAGCAGGGAGGCCTGCGAGGAGTTTTTCAGAAGTAGCTCCTGGGCCCTGTGCTTGGTGCCTCGAGTACTGTTGAAACTGCTGCATGCGGGTGCAGAGGTGCAGCTGCAGCTGTGTGCAGACCCCTCGGGATGTTTGCGTGTCCTGCTAACACAGTCACCTGTGCAAGTACAGTAACCCTTGCGGTGAGATCCGCGTCTTACTTGTCAAGTGTGCGCAACTGTGTCTTACCTGAAATGTGTGAGTTTCACTTTCACTGATGACTTCTCAATATGCAGCTTGACGGATGCCCACCAAAGGTACAGTTTGTCAAAATCGGAAGGCTCTGTTGCTCGATCAGCTTTACAGGTGTAAAGTTAGGATGGGGATGCTTGTCCCCTCTCTCCAGAGAACGCTTGATGATTTTTCCTGCTTTCTCCCGGCACCTGGCAGAGCCCACAGGGCCGGCTCAGCATCTTGGGCGTGGGAGCAGCTATTTGAACCATCGTGCAGAAAGGTCCCTTGTACTGGAAAAGTCAGGAGGCCAAGAGTGAGAGACGTGTCCTCATCTTTCCCCTGGTGGCCCCTCACCTGTGAATTCGCACCGGGGTGGTAATAAAATGGTAGGAGCTCATTTTATGTGAAACCATTAGCAGCCTGAGAATTTGGGACTAGCTGCCTCTCAGGCTTTAAGACATTGGAAGGTGCCGTTTATAAGCATGGAGGGCCTGGAGGGAGGCAGAACAGGCTTGTAAATCTTAGTTTGGGCTCTGGACGGTAATCCGTTCGTAATATAGTTTCAAAAAGTCTTAAGTTATCAGAATCACAAATGTGCTCCGTTTGTGGGCAGGCTGGTGATGCGCTGGCCAAGTGAGGAGGCAGTGGTTGTTGCCTCTACTCGTTCTGGGGATCCTGTTTTCCTTTTCTGCCTCTGTGGCTGACAGTTGAGGGGGAGGGGACCATACTGCAAGGAGAACAAGGCCAACCATGAATATTTTTGTTAGTTTCGGGGCGGGGAGCAATAATGATGGCTGTGTCACCACGAATATGGAGGTCTTGCCTCGAAACAGCTACTCCTGCCCACGTCCCGTTTCTCTGTGTGCTGAACGGATCCAGCCTGGGCGCCTGTGGGACAGGCAGGGCTCAGGGCTGGGAGGCATGGGGCTGGAGGAGGGTTTCCAGCCTCCACTTGGCTGAGAGAGTGGAGGCTCCTTGAGGCGGGGAGGTGGAGGCAGGACTCAGGCCCGAGCCACCTGTGGGATACGGGTGGCCCTCAGGGTGGCCCTTTGGTGCTTCTGCTGCTCCTCCCGCAGTGGTTCTTCCACTCTTGAGACACTGGAGAAACCAAGCTGGGGAAAGTCCAAGAGCCCGTCCGTAGAGCCGCGTGGTCTGTGGAAGGTGTAGGGCAGGATGGCGGGTGCCGTCTGCACCAGCCCCGGCTCTGCCTCCTGCTCAGCACAGACGGGGTCGCTTGTCTGTGCTCAGGGCCCCGCCTGCCCGCTCGGGGTGACTGGTTAGCCCGAAGTGCTCCTAATCGGTTCCCCCTTGGGTCAGGGCTGTGCCCGCGCCTCGGGATGGCCTTCGTCAGAGGTCCTCTTGGGGCAAGGGAGCTGGTCCATCTGTAGCTTTCTCGCTTGTCTTTCTCCAGCCCGTAGGACGTGTCCTTTCTGATTCTCATGGCAACTCAAAGGGTCTCCCACAGAGGAAATTGCAGGCATCCAGTAACATTTCCGTGCTTCACATCAGTGTCTTCCTGCTCCGTCCAGAGGGCGCAGATGGCGTTGGGCTGGAGAAGGGGCCTCGCGCCAAGGGAGCAGCATTGTCTCGGAGAAACCGCTGCTCCCTCTGGGCCCTGGATTCTTGTTGGCGCAGGGCCCTTTAGAATGTCTTTCTTTGCGAAGAGATGGTGTGCCGGGCCTCTGCTGACACCAGAGCCTTCCCGCTGCCCCTTTCTGCTTTCTTGTTTCAAGGCCACTTCTGCCCGGCCCGGCCCTGCGGAGGTCACCGGCCCTGCGGAGGTCACCGGCTGCATCTTCTCCAGCTGTGCGGGCGCCCCACTCTCAGCGGTGCGGAGCAGGCTTCCTCCTCTCGTGCCTTGCTTGCTGCCTCCGTGCCCCGTGCCCCATCCAGGTGGGGAAAGCTGCGGTCTCGTCTTGCAGAAGCGGACCTGGACGTGGCTACACCGCCGTTCTCTCTGCAGAAGCAGCTGGGGCGTCCTCCATCATCTGTGCCCACCCCCACGCCTCTCTTTCCTCTGGAACTCCCTGTTGAGCCAGCGCTGACCCGCTCCTGACCCGCTCCTGATTGGTCTTGCTGCGGTGGAGGGAGTTCGGGGACTGCTGGCCAGTGCAGCCCCTGGGAGAAGTCCCGCTTCTCACACGGGCACTGCCAGGAGCCTGGCAGGCCCAGATTAGGCTGAGGCGGGAGGGTCGTGGCGGGCACTGGCAGGACTGCTGCTCACAGGGCCAGCCAGAGCAGTTCTGGGGGGGCGCGCGTTGGATGCCGTCTCACCTCCTGCCAAGACGCGTTATTTTTGGCCTCTCTTTTTCCTTCTCTCCTTTCTTCTTTCACCTCAGCCGGTGACCTCCCATTCCCGCTGAGCTCTCCTGTCCCCAGCTGCCCTGTTCAGTTATCCTCACCCCAGCTCTGCCCTCTCCCGGCGGGGTCTGGATCTTGGGGAGGACTGCACTCTCTTGGGCCCTTCCAGGGCTGAGCACTGTGCTTTTGCATGTTCGCAGGAGCGGGAGAATCTCTGCCTGTCTACAGGTCAGGTACCCACACCTGCACTGCACCTTGGGATGGGGCCAGAGCCCCTGGTTGCTGCATCAGCGCGTCTCAGTCCTCCAGTCAGACACTTTTGTAATGAGAATTCTTTTACTGTTACCAAAAGAGCTACTGATACGAAATTCCCATGAATTGCAGATTTGTTAACTAGACTGTGGTGTAGTCATGCCATGGGAAGGTGTAGCAGGTAGGAATAATAAGCAGTGAATGATGGAGCAGCTTGATTACACTAACCTCCCTGTCATAGCATTGTTAGAATCTGCACAAAATATTTTTTTAAAATCAACTATTTTAAGGCACTGAAAACCAAGCAGAAGCAGGCAGACATTGGAGCAGAATCTACCTTAAAGGGCAAACTACGGTGGGTAAGGTCAGAAAGTTTGTGCCTCTTTATCCGAAGACAAATCTCAAATCCATTTAAGTTAAGGAGCAAGAAGCCACGGCCCTTCTGTAGTGAGGTGTCTGAGGGCAGAAGTGGGGACTTGCTGAGGAGCCATAAAGTTAGGAGCGAATTTCAGAGGAAAGGGAGGTACATGGGGAGTAAAGCCCAGGACCTGTGGTCGTGTTGGCCGGGACTTTAGTGATTAGCTGTCTGTTTGCTGTTTGCGATATAGTGTGCTAGTGCTTTGGATTTCAAAAATAAGTAAGGCTTCATTTTTTTCCTCCAAAAAAAGACGGCGCCTGCCCTCACCTTCCATAGTCAAGGAGGAAATTCGCCGCCTGCCTGTGCTTTGACAGAGAGCGCGCTCTGTTCTGCCCTGTTTCCTTGGCGCTCTCAGCAGCCCGTGCGGTAAGCTGGGTTCACCGCTGTGTGTGCGAGGGGGAAGGTGAAGCACAGAGAGGCTGAGTACCCGGCCCAGCTGGCTCAGCGGCGCGGCGGAGCCAGGGTTTGAAGCAGTGGTGACGGTGAGGTCCTGGGCGGGCTGACCCGTGCGTGCGCCAGCCGCTCCCCTGCCCACTCCCTCTGCTAGACCAGAACCGAGGGCTGCAGGGGAGTGGTTCCCGCAGTGCCAGGTGGGAGCAGAGCTGGGGCCCCAAGCACAGTGCGCTCTACATCTGAGCCTCTTTCTTTTCTGTCACTCTGTCACCCAAGGCTAAATTGTAGGTGGCAGCCCCTTGAATTTTGAAAAATCACCCACACACGCAGCCTGGTGATGGGAGTGCTAGCGGCCAGCAGACGGCCAGCTGCGAGTCTGCAGGGCTGAGCCGGCCCGCGAGGCCTTCCACACCCGGACGCTCTGTGCGAGGGGAGCGAGTCACAGGGTGTGAGGACACCCCGGAGGCAGCCAGACCGGCGGCAGCCAGGGCTTGTGTCTCTGGAGACACAGCATGTCACTTAGGCCGTGCGTGTGTGATTTGTAAATTCTGTTACCTTTCAGAAGATAAGCCTCTTAAACGGCAGAAGTGACGCAGTGTTGCTTTCACCGTACAGTTTCATAAATATTGGTAACCATAACAATAAATACTTCGCCAAATGCAGTTCTAGAACAGAAGCTTTTGTAGTCCTGTGTGAATTGTTCCAATGGCTTCGCAGTCATATAAATGGATTTACAGATAGCAAATGAAAGCTAAAACCAAAAATCAGAATCAAAAATAAAACACATCCTTTTAAGCCTACACAAGGTAACTGCATTTTTATTTTTTTTAAAGGTTTATTTATTTATGCACACAAGAACTGGGGTCCAGGCCAGAGGTGTAGGGGGTAAGAGGAGTCACCAGAGACAGAGTGGGGAGCAGAACAGGCTGATCGACTGAAGCACGCTGCTGAGGGGAGTAGCGGGGAGGCAGGAGAGGGCTGCTGTACCATGTGGGTCCCTCCCTGGCTGGGGATTGAACTCGTGCTGCGGTGGCTACAGATAGCTTCAGAGTACTGTCCTTAACCCTTGGTGCCACCAGGGAGGCCTGGTAACTGTATTTTAAGAGCCACAAGTTGGTGTAAACCATGTGAGCACAAGGGTTGGGTACATTCATGGAAATGAGTAATTGGACAGAATATTTGAAAATGAAATTATCCAGGAAAATCCCAAGCACAATTCCTACATGTGTAGCTGAAGATAAAAACTCCTCTACATAGTGTAGAGCTTAATTAAAGAGAATGACTTGGTTCTAATCTCTTATTGTAAGTCCTGAATTTACTTTTTTAATCATGAAAACAAATGCTTAATCACCTATCAACTGAAAACATTATTTCACACAAGGCACTTGAATAAACTGGACAGGCGAAAGCTTAGGTGCGTAATACCTGCTCTCGTTGTGTGTGTAGCTGGGAGCCGAACGTGTTTCCCTGGTCTAGTATGTTGGCCGGCACCGAGTGTCAGCTCTCACTAGCTTACCTTACTAGGCTGAAGCTGGTTTTTGTCGTTGTAGCAGACACCTCTTTGTGTTTTATTTAAACCCATATTTACTTGCTCTATATAGCCTGAATTAGTGTGAAGGCTAGCGGAAAATATCTTAAGTGTAAAAATGTGTGTTTTTTCCCTGCAATGTTCTTTTGAGTAGCTGATAGATGTGAAAAGCGTTTAGCGGGCTTCCCTTCCCACCCTCTATTAAGCTGTGCTTCTGAAGAAACGGCCTGAGCAGAACACGCGCCGTGTGTCAGCAGCACCGCTGTATTACAGATGCGCAGCGTCGAAGAGGAAAAATTGAGTGTGGGTTTGAAGTTGACAAGTGATGAAAGCATCTCTGAAGTTGTCAATCAGAAAGTGAGGGCCTGGAACCTATGACTTAATGGGCAGTGCCCCTGCTGTTTTGTCTTAAGGTCTATGGGGTTTTTACGGCTCTGGAAATACATATCACATGCCCACGACAGACATATGTACATAAATACGCTTGTGCGTATGGGTGCATGGTGTGTGGTGCAAGTTCAAATGCTGGTGCATTTCCTAACAACACTCCCCTTATGGGAGGACCTAACAAAAAAAAATCAGTACCCGGTTTTGCTCTATTTCACGTTTATAGATTTTCTAACATAGAACTTCCCTTGGTTGGTTTTATGAACTGTGTTGCCAAGTGCAGATGTGAAAAAGATGTAGATTGTTTTCTGTGGAGTTCTCTGGAAAAAGCCCTGCCTGCAGGGAAGATGGCCGGGAGTCTTCTCAGGTCACCAGCGTGGACCTGCAGTCGGGCACTGCTGCACGCAGGCTACCCATCTCCACGATGTGCTTCTTGCTGACTGGCACATGAGTGATTGATCACGTCTAGCCTGTCGGCTAAGATGAACTCTAAGTGGAGAAAGCGATGAGCCAGGTGAGACAGGGCTATTTCTGTCGGGGCACTGACACCGTGTCCATATTCCCATTATTTATTTAAAAAAAGAAAAACACCAGCACTCCACCCTACTTTATTTCTTATAAATAGTCCTACACAAGATAAAAAAAAAAAAAAAATGAAAGCCCAGAAATGAAAAGGCCAAGACGAAGTCAGTCAGGGGTGGATGTTTCTGAGGTGGGTTCACTTTTCTTTTTGAAAGACACCTTTAAAAATTGAGTTAGGAAGTTAGTAATGTTGCCCAATTTTGAACGCAGGTTTAAAATAAAATGTAACTGAATAAGAAAGTGCGTGCCTTGACTCTGTGGTGTGAGAACCTGTGGGACACATGTCAAGGAGCCCCTCAGAACTCATTTCATGGCCTCCGGCCGGGCTGGCTTTAGTTGGGACGCCCACGCTCTTTGAGGAGGGGGTTCAGCCCATAGGCATTCCAACCCCCAGGATTGAGGGCATTGGTGGTTCAGTGGTAGAATTCTCGCCTCCCAACCCCCAGGATTGCAGCCTCGGCGGGGGTGCACCTCCGTGAGGCTGGCCCGGGCCCCTGGGATGTTTCGGTCACTGCCAGCCAGAGCCCAGCGTGGGAGGATGACGGTGGTCCTGGCAGCTTCTCGAATCTGCCTGGAGGGGAAAGCAGAGTGTGGACTCACTTCCAGCCTATGCCCATGTCCCTGGCTTGGCCCCTGAGGCCTCTGCCCTGGCCACATGTCCTTCCGGGGAGCTCCCTTGTCCATCAGTCACCAGCGTCACCTCCACCAAGTCCTTCTCCAGGGCCGTGACGCTTGGGGTCTGTCCCAAGGCGCTGCGAGGTGGCAGCTCTCTGCCCTCTGCCTGGTGACCGCAGGGACCGGTGCCCTCCCCGCCGGCTGGTCACATGGCGCTCAGTGGTCAGAAAGCGTCCTTGAGTGACACCCCAGCCTTCTGACTGAGGTCTAGGGACCGTGGCGCTTTCTCACGGCTCGCGGTCTGTCTTTGTGACCTGGTGTCTGTGATGCCCGCACCCTCATGCCCTCTGCCAACGCCTGCATCGTTAATGAGGTGGGACGCAAAGACAGCAGCCCCTCGGGGGGCAGCCCGGACGGAGCGGCACGCGTGTTTCTGACACGTGCAGGAAATCAGCTCGCGTGTGTCACTGTATGAAAATCTTGCCGGACAGTATAAGCGGGGAGGGGGTGCAAACAGCCCCCACTTCCTGCCCTGGGCTCCTCAATCTTGACTGTTCATTACGGGGGTCCCACCCAAGTAATGAGCTCAAAATTAATGTACTGGGTCATGGGGAGCGTTTAAAAAGTGAACTATGTCGGAACAGAAACTGCACTGTTCAGAATAGATCACGTTAAGTTTCCTTTTGTGAAACCGTTTCTGTTTCTATGCGGTGTGTGTGTTCACGGGCCCTCAGCATAAAGTGTGTTTCTTCCTGTGGGTGGCAGTAAAACATTTTTGAGAAGGGCTGCTTTCCGGAGACTTCTGATCCAGGGACATGGTTTCTTTGAGGTGAGGGCCATTCCGAAGCTGCCAGCAGTGTCCTGTGCACCTTTCGCCCGGGCCCGGAGTTGGCTGGTGGAACTGAGGATTCCCTTCCCAGGGACAGGCCGCGGCAAAGCGGCTGGGGCAGTAACCCAGGACTCCGGGTGTTGGGGGTGCAGGGGTTTCCAGAGCCCTCCCTCCTGAGGGCGTAACACTCATTTGTGTTACATCTTTTCCACTGGGGAAGAAACCATTTTCCATTCCAGAGAAACCACTTCTTGGCGTTTCTGAGCAGAGCTCTGTCATAAATGAGGCACTGCTTGCGCACACTTTGTTTAAGCTGTCTGTACCGTCCGTGGGTGGTCGCGCCCCCTTATCCCGGTTTCTTTTCTGACCAGAGGCCTTGGGAGTGCAGGTGCGTGCCCTTCTGGGGACGGGGCAGGCAGCCCCATCAGACAGCGCCCCCATGGGGTCTTCATGGTGGGGCGGGGGCAGGTCTACAGAGAAGGCTGGTCCTGGGGTACAAGAGTGTGTCTGCTGTGGGGGCCTGGCACCCGGTTTGCTGCACCCGGCCTTTTGCTGCTGCCCGGGAGAGGGGCCGAGCTGGGCCACAGCCCCGACCTTCCCAAGCCCCCGCGGGGCCTGGGCGTTGTCCTCCCCCGAGTGGAGTTGGTGGTGCGTGAGGAAGACTTGGAGAGAAAGCATTCCTTCTTGAGAAAAATGCTGTCGGTTCCTTCAAGACACAAACTAAGGTGAGACTTTTGAGACACCCTGCCCCCCAGAGCCATAGTTGGGACAGGAGCTTGCTCATGGACCGCGGTCAGGGAGAACATGGTCCACAGCCCCCGCTCTGAAAACCTTCTGAGTTTGCAGGGAACCGCCTGCCCGCACCTCTAGCCGCCCAGCCCCCTGGTCTCCACGCCCTGCAGGATCGGTCCTGGTCCTGGTTTGGTGGCCACCCCACCCCCTCCACCGCTACCCCCCAAGGAAGAACTTCCTTCACTGCCTGTTTTTGCTGAGGCTGAAAAAAACCAAAATGTGTGAAGGGAATGTATGCTGATTCTCTTGGGACTAATTAAACAAACAGATTCAGGGAAAGAAAGCAGAGAAGATTTAGGATAGTTCAGATTTAAAAAAATGCCATTTTCGGGATAACAGCCGTCACTTTCTCCACTCAAGCATTTTTCCCGAGGGCAGAGGGCAAGAAGCATCTTACGTCCTCTCAAAGCTGAGACACATTTCAACAGGGAGATGTTAGAAGCAAATTTGGTGCCCAAGACAGGTGCCAGATTTTAATTACAGTTGGCATTTCTGAGCACGCTTTTGGCAGAGGTGGCCATCTTGTTGGAAAAGCCATAGATTTTGACACCAGCAGTATGGGCGCCCAGTTGAACACGATGGAAAATAATTTCCCTCCTATTTTCATCATGTTTGAGAAAACTTCCACGGTTAATATTCAAACAAGATAGTCTCTGTTCAGAGAAAACAGTTGCTCATTGGAATCGTCTCGGTGGTTTGCTGTGTCTGCTCCGAGGGTAGTAATTTCTATCTGAGAGCCTTTGAAAAACCCAGTTAAAACAATAAAATAGGATGTTTCATTACAAGAAATGAAGTTGGCATACACCAGGTTTTCCATTAAGTTCCAGGTCACAGACAAATAAAGAAAGTATGTTAGGAGGAAAAAATCTTTTTAAAAATAATTAGGGAGCTGTCTGTTTTGTTCACCAGATGGAAAATCCGTGGTTGTGGGTGGTCTGTGTTAGAGAGGGCATCTCGCAATTGGCAGGACATGCCTTTAACTTCTCAAGTTCGAGGACAAGAATCTGAACAACACGGACTGTTCGGAAGGCTCCGAATATGGATTAGCCCCCTAGGTTCTGCCTCCTGAATTTTACGAGTTTCCTTAATGTGTGTGTAGGGAAGATGGCTGTGAGTGCCAAAATAAATAGTCCATTGTTCTTTAAACATCGAAACAGTATTCCTGTCAGCGCTTGTTGTCTGTGATTTCTCTCTCTGTCGGTGCATCAGGGTAATGTGACTGGCGCAGCTGGCTGTTACTCGAGGAGCCCCGTCCTAGTCCGTTCACGTCTCCGGAGCAGGTAGGGCGGACAGACGTGCCTGAGAGAGCACCCCGAAGTGGCTGTTGAAGGGTACCGACTGGCATCGTGTCGAAGGCCTTTTCATAAACATGCTTGATAGCCTGATGAAATGAATTCCGTCCAAAGACAACACCTTTCTTACTCCTTGGGAACACAATAGACCGTTAACCATCTAGCTTCGCTACTCATTTTTTAAATATAGGGTTTTTTTAATATGCCCTCAATATCATTTTTTATCCCAATCTTAGGTGTCACATGTAAGGTTTTATATCTGCAAATTGGACTTTGAGATGAATGTTTTATGTCTGAATATAAGGCTGTGTGTTTGTGTTCATATTTCATTGGTATGTTAGCCCCTCCCCCAAAGAACCCCATTAACGATTACAGGAGAGTCAAATTAACAGAATCAGTTCAGATGCCTACATGCATAAACTTTCGAATCAAGTGACAAAGAGCCCTGGAACGTAACCCGTTTTTCTCGGACGGCAAATGTTTGGCTCTGGATGTTCTGATACCCTGCCTGTGCGTCGTGAAAATGGCAACGACTTACCCGTTGCATACCCCCGGCACAGATGCTGCGCAGTCTGTCCCTTTTCTGGGCACTAAACAGTGGGTTTTCAAAAACATAATTTCACCCAAGTTTCCCGCTTGCGTTCTGTGCTGGACTATTAATAGCATCCTTTGTTGTCCGTGCCAGCTCACTGCGCGCACCAGACAATGGTGTGCAGGGACCGGTGTTAGCTGGAGGCTTCTCGCTGCACCCACGGTGCACACGGTGGCCAGGTGCATTTAGTGAAGCCGGCAAGACCCTTCCAAACAGTGTCAGGAGGTAAAAGTTGCAGCGGGGCGGGCCGGGGGCTCCGGGGCTGGGCCTTTGCTCCGTGGAGCTTTCTTTGACAAATCGTACTTTGCTGCTGTGACGGGGTGAAGAGCGAGGAGAATTCAAGGCCAAGAGGAAGGACTCATACGTTAACTGTTCTATGGTTCTTCATAAGGAGCTTTTCAAATGGTGACAAAAGGACAGTGTGGCGACCTCAGGCGCGTCACCCTCGCTGGCGGTGCCTCGCTGGGTGGACCGAGGGCGTCCGGGCTTGGCCCCTTCCTAGGTGTGCTCTTCCGAGGGGCCGGGTGAGTGGGAGGTGGGTGCCGCAGCGTGTGCTCTGCTCCTTGCGCAATCTGAGGTCGCACTCCCGCTTTCGTGGCTCATCTCTGGAGTTAGTTTTTGCTCCGTTTGAGTCTCTGCAGGTCCATTGTGGCTCCCGCCTTCCCTCCTGCTGCTGTCTCCTCTCTTGCAGGTCCCTCCTTCCTCTTGTCCAGGTTCCAGAATGACTCTCTGAACTCACATCTCGCCGCTCCCTTCCCAAAGTTCCAGTAGTCCCCAAAGCAGGAGAACGGCCGTTCCATGGCCATTCGATGTCCTGTACACCGGCCCCCAGTTGCAGTTCAGCATCTTCTTACAACCATGCACTGGCGCCTCCTGCGGCACGTGAACATTCTTGTGATGAGACCCTCCCGGCTCTTGCCTGTCTCCCACCGTTGTCTCGCTCCTCCCGCCTGGAGCGGCCTGCAGCCCACTGCCCAGCTGGTGAGCTCCGCCGGTCAAACGGCACTTCTCGTGGCATCTCACCCACCCTGACGAACAGGTGTCTGTTGCCAGCACCGCCCCTCCCCCAAGCCTTGGGAGTGTGATGATTGTGCTGTGCACCCTGTTCCACCCCGCTTAGAAGCGCTCCCTGAAGCTCGGTCCGGTTCCGAAGCCGCGGCTTGTCTTGCTTCCCAGCGCCTGCCAAGAAGTGAATGAGCAGCCTCTGAGGGCCGTGGCCTCAGTGCCACTGGCTGTGGCTGCGGTGAGGATTCCAGGTCAAGTACAGCCGCCACTACCGAAGCTGACTCTTTTGGACAAAGGGAGACGTGCCAGAAGGACGCGGCCTTACTGGGGACAGGCGGGCGGCAGCTCCGGCCTCCGTCGCGGCTGCATCGCGTCCTGGCTCAGCCACCGAAGCACTCGGGTCTCCAGTTCTGCCCAGGGTGGTGCTGCAGGAGGGCATGTC
Organism: Galemys pyrenaicus; assembly: GCA_019455555.1. Taxonomy (NCBI): domain Eukaryota; kingdom Metazoa; phylum Chordata; class Mammalia; order Eulipotyphla; family Talpidae; genus Galemys; species Galemys pyrenaicus. The sequence continues at coordinate 3,261,010 of JAGFMF010011662.1, forward strand.
TCACCAGCCCAGGGCCCTGCCGCGGCTGTGGCGGAGCCAGGCCTGGAGACTGTCCTGCAGACCGTGCCCTGTGGGTAGGCGGACCGTCTTGGGGGAGCGGGCCAGGGCAGGCAGCAACCCAGGAGGGCTCACGGGGGCTGGGGCTTCCGTTTGGAGCCCCAGAGCACATCCCCTTTTGACCATTGGGGTCCCAAGCCAGCCTTCAGACCCCAGAGTCAGTTCACGGGCCAGGTGGGGCTGGGTCCTGACACCTTCTTGCCAGATCCGGCTGCCGAGGGTAGAGCCTGCAGCTGCTACATGCAGGCAGGCGGGGACAGGGGACGTGCGTGCCGGAGGTCTCACCCGCCCCGCGGGTTCACCTCCTCTTCCACCCCACACTCACGGCAGAAGCCACTCGGGCCTCTGCGTTGAGGAGACCGCGCAGGGTCCTAGCCGGACCTTGGACCCAGCGCCCGGAACTGATGTCTCTGTAAATCTACCAAGCAAATTTCGTCGCGGCTCTGCCAAGAGGAAAGGACTGTGCCGCCCCCTCCTTCCCAGCACGGATGGAAGGTGGGAGAAGCCACCGTCACGCACCAGGGGGACGCACCTCACGAGCAGGTGGCCAGCAAGTAACATTTGCAGATGAGTCGCTCTCATCGTGGGCGTGGGGGGGTTGGAGTACGTGAGCAAGATCGGGTGGGGGCAGGGAGGTGTGCAGCATGTTGGGAAAAGACCAGTCAGTCCGCCACCAGAAGGCAGAAGCTGGTGGCGGGGCGCAGGGAGGGGCTGCGGCGTCTGAACTTGCTTTATAGGCGAGTCCTGCAGGAACGCCGCGCGCGGTGGCCTGGGGTGTCCGGGCCAAGTCCTGTCCGCGCTCTGAGAGCCGCTTCCGCCCTCGGTCCTGCCACGGCCAGGTCTCCAGAGCACTCCTGCCACAGCAAGGGGCAGAGTGAACCTGGCCACGAGGCCAGCCATGAGCCACACGGAGACAGGCACAGTTTACAGCAGGACTGTAGAGCTCGAGGCTGCCCGTCCGCTCCGCCTGCCCCCAGCAGGCGAGGCCGGCACGCAGGACGCCCGTCTCAGGCATGAGAAGTAGCGGTGCGGCATTAGCCCTGCAGGCCAGGCGGGGCGCGTGTCTCCAGGCTCAGTACCGGCGCCCTGCCTGCTTGCATGCCTTTACCCACACGCTTGGTTCTGTCGTCGGCCGTTGTACAGACAGGGAAGCCTTTCACAGAGGTTAAGACACTCGCCCAGGTTGCTGAGACCAGCTGGACTTGTGTGCCTGGGCCTGCCACCCCAGATCCTGTGTCCTTAGCACTAGCTGTCCTTGCACGCGGTCCAGGGTGTGCAGCCAGTGCCGCGGAGGCCCCAGGACGACCTCCCCGCCTCCTCTCTGCCAGCCACTGAATGTGCCAGGGCCCAGCCGCTTGCTGCCAGCGGGAGGGGCTCGCACCTGCCCTCATGCCAGGTGGGTGCCCGACCCAGAGTTAAGCATCCTGCCAGGGGCAGCTCAGCAGAGGCAGAGTTCTGGCCCAGACCCGCCCAAACCCGTTCTGCCCACACAGTGGCCAGTCTGTCATGAGAACCCCCTCCCTGCCGGACCTACCTACGTAGATCTTCCATCTTACCGACACGCACAAACGTGCATGCACACACATGGACACGTGCACTCGCACACACGTGCACACACATGGTCCTTTTGTGAGGTCACAGTGTACAACTCACTGTGTGGTCATCGCTTCTCCCGGACCGCTTGTACACGTTGTGCGTGACAGTTGTGCGGCCTTCACAGTGCAGCGCGGCTGGGTTGCTGTGGGAGCGTGTCCTCTGCTGGTCTTCTGCAGCTGCAGAGTGGAGGTTCTGGGTTCTTCCAGAGTGAGGCTGGACAGGACCTCTGAGAGGCGGGCAGGCTTGCAGGTCAGCCGGCGTCTGGGCTCGGCCCAAACCCCTGCCGGCCCTCGGCCCTGGGACACTGTTGGCTGCGTTCCCTGCGTGGGCCCACTGTGCAGACCGGGGTGGGGCCTGCAGCCAGTGTCACCCTCCCTGGGCCAGCGCAGCTCTGCCCCGTCCCACCGGGCACTTGCTGCCCCAGGCGCAGGAGTTCTTGTCCGCCTGATTTGTGAGACAGGGTGATGGTAACTGCCCGCTCCGTCCCGCGTCGTTTTTCGGAGACAAGAGTGAAAGTGTGTGCCCACGCGTGGTCACCGGGTGCCGCTCTCAGAGTGAAAGGGCGGGGCAGGGCGGGACCGAGCTCAGGAGACCCAGGCTGTTCCCCGGACTGCGGCCGCGCGCCCTCCCCGCTGCCCGTGTGGAGCGAGGCGTCCTGCGTGCCGGCCTCGCCTGCCCAGCTCCTTCTAGGTGCAGGCCTGGACGGTGAGTCTGTCCGTGAGTGGGCCAGGGAGGCGCCCCCCTGCCTCCCTGTCCCTGGAGCCGGACAGACGCTTTGCCCCTGACAGACACCCCTCGCCTCTCTGCGCCACTGAGGACTTCGGAGACCCGGTCACGGCGCTGATTGCTTCCTTCAGAGAGGCGAACATTCCCCAGAGTAGGCCTGTGTGGGCCGCTGGGCTCCCGGTCATTTCGTCCGGACCTTCAGGTGGGCTCAGGTGTGCTGCTGTAGAAACCTGGGCTGAGCGGCAGTCCTCCCTGGGGAGACGCCGCTGCCTTCCAGATCGCGCCTCATTTACTTTGTTTTCTGACACTTTTAACTTTGCAGTGAGGGCATAAAAGCGACAATTATGGAGCAGGACGGTGGGTGTGTTGGAAAGAGCCAAATGGACTGGGAAATGGGGGTGGGGAAACCTCGGGTGGCAGGAGGCCGCGGTTCTGGGTGTTGCTGGACACGGGTGCAGTTCCAGGCTGACCACTAGATGGCACTCACACCTAGCGTTAGGGCCGCTCCTTGACACTTTCCACTTTGGCTTTGTAATTTCTCTCGGGGGACTGACCAAACCTTTGTATCTGCCATCTCCATCCATCCATCCAAGCATCCATCCATGCATCCGTCCATCCGTCCATCCATGCATCCATACGTCCGTCTGTCTGTCCGTCCATCCGTCCGTCCATCCATTCATCCATCCATCCATCCATCCATCCATCCATCCATCCATCCATCCATCCATCCATCCATCCATCCATCCATCCATCCATCCATCCATCCCACCCCCATTTCTCCTTGTCTACGGATGGGAAGATAAGCCTGCCCACCCCCACATCTCTGCTTCGTGACCTTAAAACCTGGCAGAAAGACCGTCCCCTGTCAGCTTCGGTGCTGTGTTTTTACTCTTCTCCCAAGCAAATGTTCATGTGGCAGTAAGTTCGATTTCAGAGTGGGTAGCGCATCCCGAGGGTGTGTTCGGTAAATGGGATGGAAGTCGAGGGAAAGGAGTCACTTTCAAAGGAAATCAGCCCTGGGATGTTTAACATCATCTCCCTCCGCAGCGGTGGGCTGGTGACTTGTCACGACACAGAAAGCACTCACGGTGCGCGAGCACTTTCGGCAAGTCACTGCCCGTGGTCAGGGAACTGTCCGGAGCCCGGGCGTCCGCGCGCTCTGCGGGAGCGGGTGCGGGGCGCGGCGTCCGTGTGCGCGCTGTGGAAGCGCAACACCGTTTTAAACGCGGAGCCTTGCCCAGCCTTGGAAAGAAATAAAATCATTGTTGTTTCCCCGCCACATGGACTCCGCTGCGGCCTGGCTGGGCTCCCTTGGTCGCGCAGCCGCGTGGGCACCTTGCGGGGAGCGGGGGGCCGCGGACCGCCCCCCGGCCGCTCGGGTTAGCCTGCGCGCCGCAGAAGGACACCCGTGGAAGTGCTGGTCCGCAGTCACTGGGGAAAATAAAAACGTGCTCCGAAGGGAAAAGGAGCTTGTGCTTCTGCGCCTGGACCTTTGATCCGCGCTCACATCAAGGGAGGCTGGACCTTTTGGTGGCGACACATGGCCCCGCATCTGCGAAAACACAGCTGCACACGGCCAAACAAGACGGCGAGGCACAATGGTTCTGCTGTGTCAGGCGAGCCGCGGATGCTCAAATTCTGCACAAATATTGTCTTTTGATAGCGCCTTCAGAAACCCTTTCTGACTCGGCGTCACGTTTGATAATGTTTATTCTTTCACACTCGCATTCTGAGTATCTTAGAACCAAGGCGCTCGGGTCTCTTTCTCCTTAGAAAGAAGCAGAAAGATGACGGGCTTGCTGCCAGAAAACAGAGGAGGGTCACCGAAATCCTGACTTCCTGGGGGGGGGGGGGGGCATGGAGGGGGAATTGAAATCCTGGAGAAAAAGATTAAGGTGAAGTTCTGAGTTGGTCTTTGAGCCCGGAAAATCTTTCTTTAAAGCAGCGCGTGCTCCGTTGTGCTGCGGGGTCTGTTCTGAAGGGCCTCGGGCCTCGGCGAGGTGGCCCTGCCTGCCTTCTCCGAAAGGGTCCTGTGCAGGGCCTGGTCACCCAGCCAGTCTCTCCTGAGGAGGCTCTCACCTCACCTCCACCTTTCCTCCAGTCCTGCGGGCCCACGAGGCCACCGTCCTGCCCACAGGGCCGGCTTCCTGCTCCCCAGCAGGCCATCTTTGCCTGGCCCCCCTTCCCAGGTCCTCCCTGCACCCCACGGCAGGAGTGGGTGCAGCACGCTGGGCGAGAAGCCATGGGGAGTGCGTCCATGGCTTGAGGCCCCCCTGCAGTTGTCCTGTCATCATTCTGAAAGGGCCCGGCCCAGGGAAGGCCCTCCCCACCCCCACCCAACATCGTCATCGGCAAGCTGCTCAGAGGGGAGAGGTGCGTTCTGCAAGAGAGGTCGTTTTATTTTTATCAATAACAACAGCCACCTTTAGGGCCCATCAGGCTGCTGGGGAGCTGGCTAACCAGTCCTTCCACGCAGCCGCCCGAGAAAGTGGCCCCTTTGAAGTGCCGGGCCCCCTCACCCTTCCAGGAGGGAAGAAGGGGAAGGAAAACAAGTGTGAAGATCTGAAGCCACGGAGGAATGCCTAATTGATGTCTCTGCCTCCCCACGCAGGTCCTCCCCTCCTTTCAACTCTCTGCCCTTTGAAACGGCAGGGTTGGGGTGCCCGGCAGGGCCTGGCAGCCGGCGCGGGGCCCTGGGCCTTCTCTGGGGCAGGCAGTGGGATGGAAGCTGCAGAAGAGGAAGAGGAGGGCGAAGAAGCTGAGGACGGTGGCCAAGGAGCTGCCACCTCAGGCTGTGTCCACTGTGGGCCAAGAAAAACAAAAGCTCCAAACCCCCAAAACAAACACAAAAGCCCTCCCCCCGCCGAGCCCCCTTCACAGCTGCATTTTGTTTCTGGAACTGTTGGTGTCACTAGAGCCTCTGTTTTTGCGGTTCTTAACGATTGTGAGGGGCTTGTCAAGCCTATTAATTTTTCAGGCAGAACAGATCAAGCCTGCCTTTCATGCTGCTGTTTCCTAGTTTAGCATTCAGAGGTAAAGAACCCTACCTTCGCTCCACTCTTCACATAATTAAAAGAGGTGGGTTTTTTTTCTCCCCCGCCAGTGGCGAAGAACTAGTCATGTATCGTATTTTTTTGAAGCAAAAGGTGTAACTTTTTCTATAACATCTGTTCTTCCCCTCTTTCCAAAATAAAACCAATATTTGCTTTTCTGCTTTTTACCTAGTTGCATATCCTTCCTCCCCATTTTAATATTCGACAGATGGGCTTATAAACAGCGTCTTCCTGCTGCAGCTCATAACCCTGCTTCTAAAGGTAGTTATTTCTGTTCTACCACACTGACTGGATATTACGAACCAGACTCTAGAATCGTCCTCCGTCCTCACTCGTTCTTCACTCGCTCTTGCTTGTGCAGGAGTGTTCTAAAGTTCCCTAAGTGGACTTTCACGTCTTCCCATCTGCTGTGTTTACCAGCAAACTGTGACCCTCCAGCCACTTCAGAGCCTTTTGTGTTCTTATCTGTGCATTTCAATACCTTCTGGGAAGTGTCTTCGGTTTCACCTCTTATGCAAAAATCCCGGCTGGAATTTTTGACACCCCCCTCTCCATTTGCCGGTGGAGTCCTGCTTTCCATTGTTGAGTTGTTGATGTTGGCAAAAGTCATTTATTTAGCCGTGCCAGGGCTTCCCTACCTCATTCTTTGTTGGAACAAACTCTGAAAATATTCCCAGAGTATTTTAAAAAACCCACGCCTGCCGCAGCCATCCTATTTTTGCAGGTTTCCCATCGCAAGGTAGATACTATTTTAAAGGGACGAGTCGTCAGAGTCACCAGAAGCCAATTAAAGCTGCTAGGATTCTACCCAAAACCTGTTTGACGGCATAAATAATTGATACCTGGAAATAAAGCAGCGGCCGGCCGTGGGCGCAGGGCCCTGCTGTAGGCGACCGGGCAGCCGCCGTTGCCCTGGGCTTCCAGGGACCAGGGGACAGTCCCAGGCAGCATCTCGTCGCCTGGGTTTTCAAACTTGATAATAAGGCCCCATGCAAACAAATTAAACAACAAAAAATCTCCTTTGCTGGTGACCAGAAAGCAATGGTGGCATTATTTTCAGGTGTTTGAGCTTCTTAGAGAAAAGGCACAGATACCCAGACCCCTCCCGAGCTAGGTGTGAACGGAATAAATTGAGGCACGGTAGCTTTTTTTTTTTTAAAATGATGTGATTAAAAAGGACATCTGAGAACACATTTATGAAGTTGTTATGGCAACTGAAACACTGGGATTGAAATGTGTGTATCTGGAACATGAAAGATTGTAGGAAGCTGGAGAATACGCAGTGCATTGTATTTGGGCCAGGCAGGCGAGCGGTGGTGGCCAGAGAGTGTCCCTGTCGGCCATCGCTCAGGCTTCCTGCCTTGACTTCTACTTCTCAAAAGGCGCCGTGAGGGATGCTGCGGGTGTCAAGTGTCCATGGAGCAGCCTCCCTGGTGCCTGCGATCGCTCACCGTCGCTAGACCTGTTGAGACCATCTCGTGTAGTGTGCACGAGGGAGGTTGCCTCAGCCTTTACCCAGAACTCACACGTCGGTGTCCTCTCCCTGCTGTCCATGCGTGAGTCCTCTCTGTGGCCTCTGCGTTCACCCTTCTCTCTCCCAAGCCTGGCCCACCACCCGTCACCAACAGCCACTCTGGGCCAGAATATTTCAGCGCCCCACAAATTCTCTGCCTTCTGCTGACAGCCAACTGTATGTCCTTTCTGTATAATTTGATTCTATCTTAATTCTCAGACTTAAATTTTCCTCTGCGGTGCTGGCAAGAATAGTAAGTCTTACCTTTAATTCACGGGCCAAGGACATTTAAAATCAACACTGACAAATTAAGCAAGTACGTGTCCCAATGTGTTGGAAAAGCAACACTAGTCCGTGCCCATCAAGCTACAAATGTTTTCAGTCACTAGATTTTGGCTGTAAACAGTGCCCAGAAAATTGCTTGAAAAAAGAGTTTATTACTATGAATGCCGCAATATATTGTAGTCCTGTTTGCATTAAACGAAAGTACATTTCCATTCTGATGATTTTTGTAGACTATCCCATAAGCCATAGGCTATGTTAATTGAAAAGAAAAAAACAAAACCTGACAGTGAAAATATATTTACATGGAAGAATTCAAAGGAAAATCTTTTCCTTCCAACCCTCCTTCTTGCTGGTTGCTGGTTATGTGCAGCTCTTGGACTTGAGCATCACACTTTGGACTTTGACTCGAGCTAATCCCTAAAAAGAAACTAAGTGACGCAAAAGAGAAAACAGTGAAACGATTTTTAGAAGGTTTAATTTTCCTTAGAACACAAATTGGAACTTTCTACTCAGTGATATTACTCAACACATTTTTCGATGGTTGTAAGGGTATAATAATAATTTAAAAATTCCCTTACATAATGAAGTATTTTCCTAATTCTTTAATGACTGGGACCCACACATTTTCCTATTCTGTTGCAAAATGAACTTTCAGACAAGCACTTCATTTTACACATCTGATTAAACCTGTGCGATTTTGTTTTTCAATCCCTGTTTGCATATGCACAGGGAGGCGATTCTATCCCTGCTTTATTTCCAAAACTAGAAGAGTAAAAGAGAATGTTTCAAACGGCTCAATCTAAGAACTCGGGGTCTTTCCATACAGCTTGATAGATTTCTGTTTTCCTTTAGTCATTTGATTTTAAGGATTAAAAAACAAAGTATGATTTTGATGCTTCCCAAGTGGATACTATTTTATTTCAGGTGGGTCCTTGAATAGTTTGTTGCTGTTTTCAAGGTCTCTAAACAAAGTCTGATGTGTTAACAGTCTTATTAACGATGTTAAAATAGAATTAACAGCTTGCGGGTGCCTCGGGAGCACAGTGGCCTGTCAACCTCCCCTGCCCCCTTATAAATTGTACCCCTGCCGTCTTCCCTTTGTTTCATGCCCAATCAGCAAACTAAACTTTTGTGGCGAGAGAAGGCACTTCAAGTGTTTCTGCTGCAGCTGAAGGGAGGAGCTAATGTGGAATTTATTGGAGACCAATCAGGGCCGGAGGGAAGAATGACCCCGAGCTGGGAAGAGGGGTTTTGTGGACCCGCTTGGCTCCCTGACCTCTCCTGTCTCTGTGGTCATTTTCAAGAGCTTTATTCTGGTTGCCTGTGCTTTAGGAGGTACTGGCTAAAGAACCTGAAGTTTTAGAAGTTTCGGATTATTTATTTCTCCATGCAGATGTAATCGGACTGTATGATTTTTAGTCATTTGATTAGATGTTGGCATTTGATGTCATTTGGAAGCAATCTGACACGGCTACTGATAGTCTGTTGTGCTGTTTTGTTTTTTAAAGCGATCGTAGAACTTCATCAATTATCTTGAGCCAAAGTAGATTTCCATTTTCTCCTAGTATCTCTTCCTCGTCGTCGCTGCTTTCATGGGGAGAATCAGATCAGCTGCCACAGTTACATCCTAGCTTCTGTTTTGTCCAATTTCTGCTTTGAACGATTAGGTTTATAATCTGCGTCTTTTAAACATTCTCATGCAATGGTTGTAATGAGTCGAAAGGACAGATTTTTAAGAGAAGGCTTAGTATTCTCATTAGTATTGCTGATTGATAAGTCACCATATTTTAAAAAGTGGTTCAAGGGATGACCTGGCTCCTGGGCCTGCCACTTTATCTTCGCCACCATCTGATTTAATAACTCACAGAGCACAGCACACTGATAAGCATTTCCCAGCTACGAGCACTCCTGCAGCTTTGTGAGGGGAGACGGAGGCATCATTGAGAGTTAAGTTCTCTTTTGACTGCACAAGCCTTTTCCTTGTTCATTTATTGGCATTGTTCTTCTCTCTCGTAATGCGGGGGTTTTTGTTTATGCTTATCACTAAAGGGGCCACTGTTCGGTTTCTAAATAAGGCTGTGAGATCCAGGGCAGTTCCTGGCGCCACAAAGAGAAGACACCTCAGACTGGAGCAGGTCCTGAACGTTTTTTCAGCCGGATGACGCAGATGCTTCTTGACACAGGGAGTGAGATCCAGTTAAGTGAACTCTGGTTTCAAAATCTGCTCATCTGTCAAAGGACGGGCCAGAACCAGAACGGGCAGGGCAAGCGCGTCACTTCTCTGAGCTCAGGTTAGGGGAGTATTTCTTCTGCTCAGTCACCCCTAGAGACAGGGGCCCATGGATGGGATGTTGTTGGCAACTGTGGCACACAGGGCCGCCTGGACACAGCTGAGCTCTCGGGAAGAACAGTACGGGTTTCTGGGCACGTGCGAATTGGCACCGCTTCGGCAGTCGTTGTACTGGCCGAGGGCAAGTGCCAGGCCGTTCTGCAGCCGGGGACACTTGCACTCGCCGGGTGTCCATCCCAGTGGACCCAACTCACCCCCAGATGTGTCCACCTGGGGCTGTTGGGGCCCAGGATGGGCAGGTGTCCCTGGCCGAGAGCAGCACCTGTCACGGAGCCCACGCCGCCGCACAGCGGCCCCTGACGGCGGTGTCCAGGCACGACTGTCTGACTTGGGGATGCCACGGAAGCAGAGCGGTTAGCAGCCGGCAGGGAGAGCTGGTCACCTTTGCGCCGAGGCCAGCTGGCTCCTCGCAGGGACGGCCTGAGCTGTCACTCGCCACTGGTGCGGGGTTTGGGCTGCCCTGTTTGCTGCGGCTCTTCCAGGAGCCCTGCAGGGCCGGGCCGGTGGCCGGCGGTGCTGGCCCCACTGCGGCCCTTGCGGGAGGCTAAGATGGCAGCGCCAGTGAAGTCTGAACAGTCAGCACGTTTGGCGCCCTGAGCATCACGGGCAGTAGCGTTTCTCCTCTGAGGTTCTCTCACTCTGATTTACTTTGTAAACCTGAAGGAAAAAGAGAAAAGTCCGTGGCCCCTGGCATTTGCCTTAGTCGGTGGCCTCAGTGGACTGTAACTGACCACGACATTCACCGAGGTCAGTCAGGCCCGTGGGCAGCCAGCTGCCATCCGTTCGGCGCTGGCCACTCCCCACCCAAGCCAAGTTGGCACCCCCTTAGTGTTCTGAATTGGCCACAGCAACTTTCAGGAAAATAAAGGAAGCAAATAATGTCTCTGACAATGGGCTGTGTGCTTCCGCTTCTTGTAGTTTGTCAAAGGTGAGGTTGTCTTCCTCGGGATCTCTCTTATGCCTGAAACCGATTCTGGAGGCCACTGTGGTGCTTGGGGAAGAGTCTACATAGCGGCGTCTTCAGTGGCCGGGGACGTGAGAAAGGGGGTTTTACCGCCCACGTCTCTGCTCCACGGAACATGAGCTCGCTCATTGTCCGTGACTACGGGTGCCGTGTGTTTGGACAGCACTTTAGAGTTCCTCGTGTGTTTTTATAAACGATCTAAACAGCCCTTGACAGAGCTGTCCAGGACGACGCCGCGGCCCTGGTTTCGGAGCCGAGGAAACCGTGAAGCACATGGTCCTGCACCCAGAGGGCCAGGTTTGGCCCGGCAATGCTGTGTTCTAGGAAGCACGTCTGGCAGGTAAATGGCTAGAAAATGCAGGCCTCGGACTGAAAAAATTATTTTGGTTCCACATCACATCCATAAAAGCCGACGGGAAACAGCCCCAGGCCCACGTGACACGGCATCCCCGCGCTCACGCTGGGCTGGAGTCTTGGTATGTATGGTCGCTTCGTGCGCGTTTGTGAAGTGCCGTCCTCTGCTATGTAATTGTAGCAGGGCTGTAAAGTAGGAAGATGATCCCCCTCGTGTTTTTAAAGACAGAAATGATCATCGCAGTATCATAGCCGCAGAATGTAAAGGTTCGCAACAATCGAAGACAGTCTAGTTTGTAGTTCAAAAGGAGGTTTTCTTATGAAATCTCAAATGGCTAAAGTATTTTCGCTCTTAAAAATCATACTCATAATCAATGCAACCACCCCTTGCTAAAGACCAGGTAGCCTGGATTTATTTTGGGGTGAATTGCCTTAACTGTTTAGAAAGAGAACTTTATTATTGGGTACCAGGAAAACCTAAGTAGTGTTTCTAAGAATGATTCCAGCACAGCAAGACAGGGAAGCCATCCAGAATGCTAAAGGTTAAGTACAATGTATTAAAAACCAGGATAAAACTCTACTTGATTTAAAAAAAAAAAAAGATAAAAAACAATGTTAAATTTTTAAGAATAACTGAAACAGTCTAAGTGATATTCTTGACTTCTTTTCATTATAATACTTAAATTTTTATTAAAATACTGTAGGTGAGGGGAGCAGAGGAAGAAGGATGAAAATGAGAAAGACCCCCCCATCCTTTTTAATAAACCTTACAGTACAGTTTTTCCTAGTGTTGGGGAGAACAGAAAGCATACATAAATGGAGCCTAGTCTCAACAGAGGGCCCCGAAGATTTTTAAAAAGTAAAACTCCGGGGAAATCTTCACTGTAGGAAATGTCATTTTAGAATTCTGGAAACTGGGGCTACTTTCAGAATTAAATCACGCTTAACCCTTACATCCTTACCTTTCATCACGATCCTCAAGCACCTATTTTATTTTGCATCCTAGGAGTTGGTGGGGGCGGGGGGGGGTGTGATTGGTATTTCTATGTCCCGAGTTTTCTTTAAACAACTCTAACATCAAAATGGCCAAACGGTCGGACCGATTCATGTTGGAGGAAACAGATGGATTCCCAGATCGTGCTCCGTTCAGCCGTTTGATGGAATCCGCCCCGCTCTGACCAGCGAGCCCAGATGGCGCTTAAATCTGTCACTCTTTAACGACCCGACTGTTTTTAAAAAATATTTTTATATTTGAGCCCATCTAGTTCATCTGAGAGATTAATCATTTCCAAGATACGTCTGGGGAGGGGTGCTGGCGGGTTCCCTCTGAGGAGCATAGGGGAGGAAGAGGGAGAAGCGGCCGGACCAGCCGGCAGGAGCCTGGGGGAGGCCTGGCGGGCTGTGGGCTCTGGGACGTTTTCTGGGGGGCAAGGCCGAGAGGGGCGCTGAGTCACGGAGCCGGAGGTATGGGAAGGGCCGGGTGGAGAGGTGGTTGCATGGCCACACCGGCCCTCAGGGCAGCCCGCCCCTGCGGCCACGGCCACGGTCACGGGCTGGCTTCAAGCAGCCTGCCCCAGGCCCCTCTGGTGCCTTTGCCACCCGGAGCACCCGGACACTGGGTCCGCCGTGGTTCTCGGCCTCTCCAGGATGGCCCTAGAGAGAACTGTTTGTGCCTGGGCTCCCACAGTCTCGGGGTTTGCCCCTGAAGGTTTGTTCTTTCCTTTCCCTTCAGTTATCATTTTGAGTGGGTCACCGCACTGAAATGCTCCAGTGATTTGGGGCAGGTGATGGCTGCCTGGCTCCTCCTCCCAAATCTCCAGCCTTGGACACGTTTGCAGAACGACTTGGAATGACTTTCTGTTCCTGCTGGGATGGGGAATGAGTGGTTTCTCGTTACGCAGACTCGATTTGTTTGGGGGTTGTTGTTTCCTTTTTTCAATTTGAATCCGATGTGGCAGGTGTTAAAATATGGTGCCGAATACACACCACCGATGAGGAAAATTCCATTGCCTGAAAGGCCACCTGAGAAGGACAGAGCCACCTACACCCACACAACCGAACGCCCTGCTGCCGCCTGTGAGGGTTCTGGCCAGACCCGGCCTGCCTGGTGGCGGTTTCCTGTTTGCACGTGTGGCGGCCTGTGCTCGGGAGTGTCACAGAAGCATCTCACCCTTGGGTGCGGCAGGGTCACAGAAGACACGTTAGAATCCAGCCTCACGGCGCTTCCGAAGCAGGGAAGCCGCTTGTGCCTGGATGCTCTTTTGGAAGGTCTAGAGTGCTAGGAGGTCTCTGGGAGTTGGGGTCAGTCTGAAGCAGTGGGGCTGACACTTGTCACTGACGCCCGTGGGTCTCGCCCCGGGGTGGAGCTGGTCGGTGTGGAGAGGAGAGCAAGACTGGGAGCGCATCGGAAACCCGCCAGCACAGGCGCGGAGACCCCAGCGCAGGCGAGCACCACAGCGCTGCGTGGGGCAGGGCCTCCAGGCCGCTGACCGTGCTACTCCGTGGGGAGCAGCTGTCCCGGGCTGATGGGAGCCAGTAAGACAGTTTCGTGCGTTCACCCGGTTTCCCAGCTGGCCTTTGGGTGTCCACAGGGACATGTTAGCGGAAGCACCTAATGCCCACCTTTAAAAATGACTTTCATGAAGTCGTAAGAGATACCTGGTATTAGCTTACAAACTAATTCTTACCCCTTTTTTTTAGATTTATTTATTGCACGAAAGGACCGCAGTAAAGGCCAGAGGTGCGGGGCGGGGGAGGGGGTAACAAGACTCACAGAGATAGTGGGGAGCCAAGCAGGGGATTCAGTGACATCCACTGCTGAGGGGAGCAGCGGGGAGGCAGGCGAGGTCTGCTGCGCCCTGGGGGTCCCTCCCTGGCCCTGTCGAACTCAAAACTTGTCACCTTCTGAGCAGAGTGTTTATTCCTCATCGTCACTGTGCACCTCCGCGTGCACTCACCTGGTTCCCTCAGTGATTGAACTTCCCTAACGTCCAGTTAGCATGGTCTGTTTGGGAACAAAAGGATATATATTTGTGCCCCGGCCTGCGGGGCAACAACAGGGCGCGCGGGAACCACCTAAGAGAATGGGACGAACAAGGAACGCAGAGAAGGGAGGCGAGACAGGGTTCTGATCTCCTAAATTTCATTCTGAACAGCGGTGCATGGGTGCTCAGGAGGGCTACGGGAGGGGCAGGAGGGAGGGCTGTTTCTGGGTGATTGGCTGGGTGTTGGGCACTTGTCCTTTGCTGGTTGGGGGTTCTAGCGTGGGAGGGCTGTGGTTCTGACGCACGCCTTTTTTGGTGCCCTTGCTTAACCAGGAGATAAGGCTGACCAGAAAGTGAGACCGGACTTTTTATTCTTTTTTTTTTTTTAAGATTTATTTATTTATGCATACAAGAGCTGGGGTACAGGCCAGAGGTGTGGGGGTGAGAGGAGTCACCACAGAGAGCAGGAAGCAGAGCAGGCAGATCAACAGAAGCACACTGCTGAGGGGAGCAGCGGGCACAGCAGGAGAGGTCTGCTGCACCATGTGGGTCCCCTCCCTGGCCGGCAGCAGGAATCGAACTCGTGCGGTGGCTGCTGTTTGCTTCATAGTGCGTTGCTTAACCCACTGCGCCACCAGGGAGGCCCGGACTTTTTATTCTTATGGCTCACGACATATTTGACCAAGTCTGTGGTGGTTTGAAAAATAAGGCCTTTGGCCTTAACGCTTCCTTAAAGACTTGTCACGTAATTAAGTATGAAATAACGAGGAACAAACCCGAAGCAGTGTGAGGGAGCGGTCCGTCCTTTGGGCTGTACAGACGTGTCTGGGCACACAGTGAAAGGAAAACGCACCTCCCTGTTGCCTGTGTGCAGGGGGCGCCTGGCACGCCTGGGCCAAAGCTGGGTTCAGGGCAATCAGGGAGCCGGGAGAACTGATTCAGGGCAGAAGGCATGAGTGGAGCCCCGAGAGGTGTCCCAGCTTCTGGAAGAACCCCATGTTTTTATAGGGTCTGAACTTTGAACAGGGACTGAGGCCCAGGGCCCCAGGTACAGCGAGGAGCGTGGAGTTGCCCTCTCCGTGCACAGCCTTTTGGCACACAGTAGGTGCTCAGTAAATAGTTCCCGTGGGTGCATAAGTGCAGTGGCCGCAGTAGGAGGCCTGTGCTGCAATGGCCCTGGGAGCGCCTGGGGATGTGGCTCCAAGGGTGCCGGGCGCGACAGCAGCTGAGCCCGTGGGCCTGGTGACGTGTGTAATGGGCACTAGGGGGAGTGTACTTAGCACCTCAAAACCAGGATTTCCTATAGAATATTGCTAAGACCAGGCTGAAGAATCTGTCTTCTAAGAAGTGAGTTGCTTGACAGTAAGACAGGCACACAGCATAGGTGTCTGGATTGACGAGGTGGGCGGGGTGGGTTCTGCGGGGCCACGGACAACTGAGCAAGGAGCCTCTGAGAGGTTTCAAACAGGAGGGGTGAGACTGTGCTTTTGGAAGGCTAACCCAGAGTAGTGCGCAAGACAGATGCAAGGCTTGTGGGAGACCAGGAGGAGACCGGAAGCAGAAGCACTGAAGCTCAGAAATGATTGCAGGGCCTCCCCTGGTGGCGCAGAGGGTTAAGCAACGCACTACGAAGCAAATCGCAGCCACTGCAGCACGAGTTCAATCCCTGCCGCCGGCTAGGGAGGGGACCCACATGGTGTGGCAGACCTCTCCTGCTGTGCCCGCTGCTCCCCCCAGCAGTGTACTTCTGTTGATCTGTCTGTTCTGCTCCCTGCTCTCTGTGGTGAATCCTCTCACCCCCCCCACACTCTGGCCTGTGCCCCAGTGCTTGTATGCATAAATAAATAAATCTTTAAAAAAAAAAAAAAAGAAATGATTGCAAAGACTGGGGTGGCAGAGACCCACGCCTGCAGGTGGCAGGGAGGTGCGAGTCTTCCCTCTTGCTGGGCTCACTCCCCAGGTCTGACCCTAGCCCCCCCATCTCGGTTCATGTCTTCTAACCCCTTCGCTTCTCAGCTCCTGCCCTCAGGGCTGGGCTGCTCTTTGGGGACCTAGACTGGGCCTTACTCTATCCTTAGTTCTCATAAAATAGCTGGCACAGGGTTGATGCTCAACAGGTGCTTCAGAAATATCATGTAACGTCTCTAAAATCTGAAAGCAACTTACTATGCAGACTTTTAGTACTCTACATCGTGAGCTGGAGCAGGTCATGCACATTCCTTCGCTTCCTGGTTTTATCTGCACCAGGAGAGTGTGATAGTTTCAAGTCTTCAGAGGGCCTGGAGTTTGGAATCCTATTGCCTGGCAACCCCAAGCTTCTTCAACTTTTCTGAGTCTCAGTCCTGTCCTTTGAAAAAT
Organism: Galemys pyrenaicus; assembly: GCA_019455555.1. Lineage (NCBI taxonomy): Eukaryota > Metazoa > Chordata > Mammalia > Eulipotyphla > Talpidae > Galemys > Galemys pyrenaicus. Next base: position 3,277,250 of record JAGFMF010011662.1, read on the forward strand.
GAGGGTGATGTTACAATCATCAAATGAGGTGGTGTTCAGACTTCTAGGGTCACGGCCCTGCACGAAGTCAGAACTCGCTCATCTAGCTCCCTCATTTATTGTCTTTGTAGTTAGCACGGACAGCAGCCATAGTAGAGGTGAATTAATGCATTTGGGTTTTGGATACAAAGTTTAGAGATAGCGAGACTTCTGGACAGCCATTAAAGTTTGCCTGACATGTATTAGGAAGGTCACATGGACTATATTAAAGGCTTTACAATAAGCTAGTGTGGAGCTAACACATGTTCACTCGTGGGCCAGCTTTAGCCGACACAACCACTGTGGTTTCTGAGTAGTGTGGGCCAGTTCTGGCTCTGTCCTGACCTAGCTACTACCAGGACAGGATGTGGCCTTTTCGTAATGATGCTTAGATGCAAGCAGAGGGACCAGGGGAATAAACCGTAATCGATTTCTAATATTTTATTTTATTTTTTTTTAAAGATTTATTTATTCATGCATACAAGCACTGGGGTACAGGCCAGAGTCACGGGAGGTGAGAGGATTCACCAGAGACAGAGTGGGGAGCAGAACAGGCAGACTGACTGAAACACA
>JAGFMF010011662.1:3278029-3305806 GCA_019455555.1 Galemys pyrenaicus
CCCTCCCTGGCCGGCGGCAGGGATCGAACTCGTGCTGCAGTGGCTGCGGTTTGCTTCATAGTGTGTTGCTTAACCCACTGCGCCACCAGGGAGGCCCCCGATCTCTAATATTTTAATTTTTTACAAAAAGATTTATTTATGCATACAAGCACTGGGGTGCAGGCCAGAGGCACAGGAGGTGAGAGGACTCAGCAGAGACAGAGTGGGGAGCAGAACAGGCAGATCTACTGAAACACACTGCAGAGGGAGGAGTAGGGAGACAGGAGAGGTCTGCTGCGCCCTGTGGGTCCCCTCCCTGGCTGGGGATCGAACTCTCGCTGCAGTGGCCACCGACAGCTCCATTGTGCTGTGACTTAACCCTTGCGCCACCAAGGAGGCCCCACGTGCAGTTTTGATCAGGTTATAGTAGTGCTTCCACTGTCTCAGTGGGAAATACTATGTAACATTCCTAGAAGTGCAAATTGTGAATGAGATCCACGTGTGAAAGTTTCTAAACTTGGCAGAGCGTTTTGCTTACAAGAAGACCAGCAGATAGGCCGGGCACGTTAACGCCCTCCCTAGCACGGGCTGTCACACATCCAGACCCGCCGCCTTGTTTAAGGCCACCTCCGTGTCACTGCCTCGGGAGCTCTGACCATCTGCGGGACCGCTGCAGTGTGCCGGCACCCGGAAACCTCCCCTGTGTGCTCCGCAGACTCCGGGGTGGCGCGGATGCTCCTGGGACTCTCGGGCGTGTTCTTCCCCTTTACCTGCAGATTTCGTCGGCCAGACAAGTACAAGTACCTCCACATCCACAAGTTCATTTAAGACCCGTGGGGGCAGGAAGATCTGTGCCATGTCGTGTGATCAAGGGTGCCAGTAAATAGTAAGCAGCAGCACTAACACTTTACTTCAATTTTCTCCACTGTTCATTTTGTTTAAAAATCTGCGCTGCGGAATTTTATGCCCCGTACTTAAAGTCGCCATTAAGCAAACACTGGCAGCTGATGGGGCCCGTGGGGTTCCCGCAGTCTCTTATTCGCCCAGCCAGTCTGCACCGAGGCGCTGCCCTGGCCCAGCGCTCGGCTCCGCCAGTGGACCAGCGGGCAGAACAGAGGGCCGCCCTCCCTCTGGGAGCTCACATTTTAGTAGCCTGCCAACGAACAACGCGATGGTAGCTCGTTGGGCCACATGGAACTTTAGAAACGGGGCGGCAGGACAGAGGCAGTGGAAGGAAGGTTAAAACACATGGTGGACGGCCTCCCTGGTGGCGCCAGGGGTTCAAGCACAGCACGATGGAGCTATCTGCAGCAGAGGTTCGATCCCCGGCCAGGGAGGGGACCCACATGGCACAGCAGACCTCTCCTGCCTTGCCCGCTGCTCCCCTCAGCAGTGTGTTTCAGCAGATATGCCTGTTCTGTTCCTCACTCTGTCTCTGGTGACTCCTCTCACCCCCACACCTCTGGCCTGTACCTCAGTTCTTGTATGCAGAAATAAATGTCTTAAATGTGTCTAGGTGGACTTGGGGCCTGGCTTCTCCTCCTCAGCCCATTGGCAAGGTGGTCCATGTGTCCTCTTGTGTCTCACGGCTGGGTGATGGCCGAGTATGGCTACAGCACTCTGTGTATCTGTCTGAGGCTGGGGGACATTTTGGTGGTGTTTGTTCTGTAGCTGTTCGGGGTAATGTTGCTACAAGTCTTGTACACAAACCTTTGTGTGAGGGTTTTTGCACACTTAGGCATAGAGTTAGATTCCTACTTTCTTGCTGACATCACCAAGTAGCCTCTCTCAATATTGCTGCAGCTTCTGGGCTGCAGAGACGGAGCCCTGGTGCGCGCATGGTCCTCTTTCCTGGGTGTGAGGTTCCTCCAGCAGAGTCAGGCATGGCCGCTGGGGGTGACGGCCATGCTGAACGGGTGGCTAGCTCCCTTCTTTTTGCTTAGGATATCAATGCTCGAGGGAGCTGCTTCCAGAAAGCCAGAGATGAGCGTGTGCACGCTCACCTGATCGCCTGTTAGAAAAACACGGTGCTTTCGGAAATCCAGCTCATTGTTTACTTTCAGCCGCATCCAAATCTTCAAGTAGATTTTCATACAGCATCTCCGAAATAAAGATGCCAGGAAAGGCAGCCAAATACGTTGGCTTCAAATACATTTCCTCTTGGTCCTTGGATTTACTTTTAGGGGAGCACCAATTAAAAACCTCAAATGTGTGGCTTTTGACATGTGGAATTATATCGTTAGAAAGGGTTGTATCAAATATGAATACGTGTGTGCATGTGTATGTGTGTACACGTGTGCGTGTGTGTGTGTGTATGGTTTGAAACGTTTCCATAATGAGTTCCCAAGTGCTTTTTTGGCCGTGGTTATTAAAGCTTGTGTGTTTGCGATTTATTTGGCAAAATGCCTTCAGTGAAGAAAGGATATAGTGTTCTCTTGGTTCTTTGCCCAAAGTAATTTTGGAGAAGTCTGTGACTGTGTTTAGTTCATGTCATTCATTGGAGACAAGTCCTTGTAATTACACTTGATCACAATCAGTTTACAGTTGTTTTATCATGTTTCATGCTGAATATCTACTCAGACATCATAGCGAAACTTAATAGCTACTGTTTTATTTATACATAAAATGTTTTATAGCCTTTTTTTCGCAGTCCACATCGGGTTTCAATCATCCCTGCTGCAAGCAAGAGGAAAGCAATGGATAAAGAACTATCAAAAATCCTTTAACTGCATATATTTTATTTTGGGTCACCTTGCCATAAAAGATACTGAATATACTTTGTGGCTTTTTCTCCCAACATGATGTTAACCATTGTAGATGGGTTACAATATTGAGAGGAAATCATATGAAATGTGGAATCTAATTCAACTAAGATGGGGTATGTTTCCATTCTGTTATCTGATATTTTGGATTTTTAAAAAAATATTTATGCGTACAAGAACTGGGGTACAGGCCACAGGTGTGGGGGGGTAAGAGGATTCACCAGAGACAGAGTGGGGAGCAGAACAGGCAGATCAACTGAAGTGCACTGCTGAGGGGAGCAGCGGGGAGGCAGGCGAGGTCTGCTGCGCCCTGTGGGCCCCCTCCCCGGCCGCTGAGGCTGCTGCGCAGTGCTGCTGAGGAATCTACGCAGTGCTGTTACCCGGTATTTTGAATGACTCCTAGGGATGGACGGGAAAGGCAGCCGCTGTCATATGTGGCATGGAAAAGGGTGTGAGCCCCTGACCTGCATGCAGAGCGTCGTGTCCCGTTTGAGAACATCTGGCCTCTCAGGTGCTGGCAGGACCGCGTTGCAGGATGTTATTCCAGTCACCAAATGCTGGGGCCTCCTGCTTGGGCCATCCCCGGTTTGCTAATTGGGGGTTTTTCTTCACCAAGTGTATGTGGGTAAATTCACTAGTTACCTCTCAAGTGTCACTTCTCACCATTCCTTATTTCCCCCCTTCTGAAAACGGCTGTTGATTTATGTTTGTGTCTATGTGGTTGAAGAAGCTCCTGTTAGAAAAGTGTAATTAATGGGAAACTTTGACATCCAGCTGAGAAAATTAGTTTGCATCAAAAAAGGCAAGATAGAGGATTAAAGAAATTTTAGTCCTAATCTAATTAACACCAATTAAAAGATGCAGATGAATTTGCACCAACAAACTGTTAATTATGCACCAATTTGCCTTTTCTAGTATGACCAAACCAAAATTAGAGTATTATTATCTTTTTTTGTTTGTTTTAGGAGACTTCCAGAGCGGGTTTGTTACAATCTTTTGTATAATTAAAGAAAAAGGTAGGCGGTAAGAGTGTGATATTTTTAATGTAGGTTAACGCTTCAAACAGGGAAAGCACAGGGTAATTCTTGTAGCATCCATCCATTCACTTCTCAGACGGGTACTGAGGACCTACTATGTGCTGAGCCCTTGATCTGCCAGCAGAGACCCTAGCGCATGTGAGCAGCGGTTGTATTTTCTTGCATTTTCTCGTTACTACTTTAACTGTTTGCTGGCTCCCCAGGAAAAGGCCCGTGTCGGGAACTGTACAGCTAATTAGCCTCCTCCTTGGGCACGCGTCATAAAGGGAGAGCTGAACTTTCGGGCCTCAGGAAATGCTCTTTAGTAGCAAAATAAAGGGACAGAAAAACTAAACCAAAACAAACCCTAGCAACAACTGCACCATCGAAGCTGGAAGAGGGAGAAGAGGAAGGTGGGGAGGGCCCGCTGCGCTGGAGGGGCGTGGTGTGCTCCTTGAAGCCGCGCCATCCATCCGGGTCGGAGAGCGCTGTCACCAGCACCTGAGATGCACATCTCGCCCCCAGCGCCCTCTCCCGTCGGCCGGCCTTTCGGCCTTGCACACGTGGCCGTCGCGGCGCGGCGCTGGCAGCAGCGCGCGTTGGCCATTGCGTGTCCGGGGACGGCCCCTCCCTGCGCAGGGCTGGTCCCCGCACAACCCGCTTTATGGGGATCACGCTCCTGTTTCCAGGGCCGGAGGGAGCGTGGGGAGGGAAATAGGGGAATGTCCAGTCGGAACCGCAGCAAGGCGGCCGCGCTGCCTCTGCCCGGGATCACGGGCGAAGTTCCAGCGCCACCAGAGCTGAGAAGATGCTGTTACACGTCTCTGGAGCCAAATGTTCGGCCAGCCAGGCCCGAGCAGTCCCGGGCAGCAGGGCGCGAAGAGCCATGTGCGGTTACCTCGTGTGGGCGCCCAGGACCACGACACTTTGTTTTGTTCTTGGGGTGGTGCTCGGTTTGCATTTTGGGCCAGAAACTTTTGCGTTCAGGGCGTGGGCTGAAAGCAAACTGCTGTAAAGTAGCGTTTGCGGCTCGGTGTTGCCACGGGCTGTGGCAGCGGGGCTGGTCTGCTAATGAGACCGTCATCGTGAGTGCCCTGGTCCACCCAGGAGGCTGTCTGGCAGGTCTCCCGTCAGCTTGAGGTGGGGGACACGATGACGGACTTAGGCTTCTAGGGCACCCCTTTACTTCCTGCTGTCAGGCCGGAAGCCTTGGGGATGTGGGGCCCTTGGGTAACAGGTAACAGACACAGCCGGGTTTCCTAGATTCGGTGGGAAGTGCTCTGTGCATGGAGCTGGGTGAGTGACGTGGCCTGTGAGGTGGTGTGAGTGGGGCTGGGAGGACAGTGCCTGGCACATGTTCTGTTGCACTGAAATAAAAGCCTGTGCTGACCGATCCTGACAAAAAGGTCCTTTTGCATGAGGCCCTCAGATAGAATCCCCAGCTCGCAAACCAAACCTGCCGGCCAGTTGGAAGCCTGGAGGTGTCACCTTCAGGGTGGGCAGGATGGGGCGCCACGACCTCCTTGGTGCTCCTGAAGCTGCAGGTCCCAGGCAGCCCGGGGCCCAGGTTTGCCCTCGCCCCGACCAGCAGCATGGACGTGGGCGTCCTTGGAGCAGACCGCTCCTTTCTCCCCAGCCTGGAACCTTTGTATCCTTGGCAGCTAGCTGCCTGGGCCAGACAAACAGCTTAGTTGTGAAAATACGTCACATTTTCATGATGTTTGTGCTCTCATGCTCTTTCCTGTCTGCTAAAGGGGAAGAAATTAGACTTTTTTCCCCAAAATTTTAACTTTTCCTTGATGATTATTTTGGACCAGAGCTACAACGTCAGAAGTTTATGACCTCACTGCCTTTGTCTATGAACAAAATCTTTTTTTTTTTTTAAAGATTTATTTATGCACAAGCACTGGGGCACAGGCCAGAGGTGCGGGGCAGGTGAGAGCATTCGCCAGAGACAGAGTGGGGAGCAGAACAGGCAGATCCACTGAAACACACTGCTGAAGGGAGCAGTGGGTATGGCAGGAGAGATCTGCTGCGCCTTGTGGGTCCCCTCCCTGGCCAGCCAGCGGCAGGGTTTGAACTGGTACTGCAGTGGCTGCGGTTTGCTTCATAGTGCAGTGCTTAACCCTCTGAGCCACCAGGGAGGCCCCTGTCTATGAACAAAATCTTTAGGAAGGATGTTGCCTTGCATCTAAGTGACTAAAGAGTCGTGAAAACTAAGTGCGCTGAGTGACGTGGCAGATAATGGATTCTGGCCCCCATCTGCACATCAGCCACCTGATTAGAACAGCCGTGCAGAATACACAGCAGTGCTGCACTGGTGGTCCAGTTCCCGGTTTGATTGTGGTGGTGCTTTCCTGCACTTGCAGATCCTGTGTTTTGCAGAGTGGATGCTTGTGGTGACACTGTGTCCAGCCGTCTGGGAGTGCCACTTCCCCCTCAGCAGGTGCTCACTTTCTGTCCTGTCACATTTAATGAAAGTACGTACATTGCCTTTTCTTTTTTTTTTTAAAGATTTATTTATACGTACAAGAACTGGGGTACAGGCCAGATGTGTATATGTGGGGGTGAGACCAAGTGGGAGGCCCCACTACTATGTCTTTAAAAAGGTGGGGCCTCCTTGATGGCACAAGGGGTTCAGTTGCAGCAGTAGGAAGCTATTGCAGCCACTGCAGCAGAAGTTCGATCCCTGGCCAGGAAGCGGGCCCACAGGGCGCAGCAGACCTCTCCTGCCTCGCCCGCTGCTCCCCTCAGCAGCGTATTTCAGTAGATCCGCCTATCCTGCTCCCCACTCTGCCTCTGGTGAGTCCTCTCACCCCCGCACCTCTGGCCTGTACCCCAGTTCTTGCGTGCATAAATAAATAAGTCTTTTTTTTAAAAAAGACATAATACTATTGTACACTTGCTAAACTACAGTGTGGTGTGAGCAGAACCTTTGCATGCACCAGGGGAGCTCAGAAGCGTGAGTGACTCCCTTTATCGTGCTGCTGGCCCATGCAATGGTCTGGAGCAGACCTCCAGAATCTCAGGGATGCCCGTGTCCTCTGTCTGGGGGAGTATTTAGGGGCTCAAGGGGGCACAGCGAATACAACTTATGAATGGTTCAGGGAAAAAAATGGACACCAGTAAATAGATTTGACCATGCACGTGGCAAAATATTAACAGCTGGTGAATCTGGCTAAGGAATTCAGAAGTATTTTGTGCTGTGCTTACAGTTTTCTGTTGGTTATAAAAAAATTTTAATTAAAGTAATGCTGGGTTCTTCCCCTAAATTAATAAACCTTCTGGTGCATGATTCTGGAAAGAAATGAGAGGCTTTAATAGGACAGGAAGCTCCACACACAACACTGCCAGTGCAGCACGCTGGAGGGCTGGTCAGGACGTGTTCCTGGGAGAAGTGTTCACCAGGGCAGGGTGGTTATTTTCAACAGTTTAATGTATTTCTTCAAAACCTACCAGCCTGACAGGGCAGCAAGCTAAATGATCCCTTCTGAGACTACAAATAACAAGATAAAATGTCCCGAGTCCATTTATTCCTCCCTGCAAGATTGAGCCGGGGGTTTAAGTGAGCCCTAGACTCGAGTTCACTGTATTGTATGTCCGCCTTCAGGAAGGCCTTCACAAAGACCCTCTTTATAAAGAAAACAACCAGCCAATAAAATAGTATTAGAGAACATTATATATGTGACCATCCATTTTATAAAATCTGATGCAAGCCTTCAGGCATAATTGGAGTTCTTAGCAAAATACTTTGGTTTTTAATATTTCTATGACCCTCTAAGGGGGACTTAGCAATTACTCTTAAATTTTCAAAGTGGTGCATGGAGTTTTAGCTGTGTGACTTCCATTAAAGCCCATAGGAGTCTTGTAGCTAAAACACCACACAACTCATGAAAATGTGCTCCTCCTTGTGAAACTGTTAGAAGTAATGGCTATGGAGGTAGAGCCCAGGAATTCTGCTGCATTTACAGGCTTTCTGCACTTGTTTCAAATTTTATACTTTTATAAAAACTCAATGGTTTTATAGGAATTCAAAAAAAGAGCCTATTATGTGAAGTCTAGAAGTAAAGGGTAGAAAAATACAGAACTGATAAAAAATAAAGTTCTAAAATAATTTAAGTAAACGCAAATATTTAAAAATATTTATCGTCTTCCAAAAGTAGCATGTCAGCTCCCAGATTTTAAAAGTAGGCCTTAAAATAATACCATTTTCTTTTTCAAAAAAATGACATTTAATGATACTTTCATTATAATCACATACAAAGTGTTTGGGTTTTTAGCCACCTCTTTTACAGAAACCTACATAACATCAGCTTTATCTGAGCAAAACTTCACTTTTCAGGTGGGGGCTCTGCCCAGGAGATAAGCCTTAAGGTTTGCTGAGAGCCCCCCCCACCCCCTGCCAGGACTCTTCCACGTGGGCTGTGGCCTGGCTCAGCATCAGCTTGGAGTGGGGGGGGGGGGGGGGGGGGGGGGGGGTNGCTTGGGGGGGGGGGGGGGGGGGGGGAGGGCGCGGGTTGTGTGCTCCAGGCCCTGGTAAGGCAGAACATCTTCAGAGTCCTGTTTCCTTGAGATGGGGAACTGGCCTCAGACAGGGGAGTGTTTGTTTCGCACATTCAGGGGGCAGGGAGGACACTCAGCGACCACTTGAGTTAATTATCGCTGGCTGAGTTTCAGAGGTGCTCTCACTGAAGCTCTTCTACAGCAGCGCTGAGTGATAATGTTGGCTCGTGATTGCATCTCGGGAAGACCCGAGGCACTATTTTCTCCTGAAATCTCTAGTACTGCCTGTCTGGTCGACTGGGGGAGGTTCTGAAAATGGAGAACTGCACGTGGAGCCAACTTCTCGGCATCACCCGAGAGACAGCCCCAGTGGGGGCCAGAATTAGGGACTGTGGAAATCAGGATATTTCAGAAAGACCCCCAGGTGGCTGCAGGTACACAGGAGGGCGTGGGGCAGAAGCCATTGTTCCTTTAAAAACATAGTAACCTCGATAATGAGAGGCTATGAAATAGTTCCTTTTATAACTGTAACTTCTTAAACTTCACAGCCCTAAGAGCTCCCCCCGCCACTGGCAGAGAGCCCCAGGGCCACACCTGCCTTGCATAGATTAGGGCCTGCACAGCTGTCTTCATTTGCAAGACTAAGGTGTAGCCAAGGTTGGTGGGTCTCTGCAGGGAGCACCCCTCCCCATCTCGGTGGGCCGGTGGTTCAGATTAACATGGCCTCTGCTCCTTGGGCTGGGACACCGCCAGAGGAGGCTGGAGACTGTTTCCTGGGCTTTATGTTCAGAGCTGGGTGGTGGGGAGCAGCTTCCACAGATATGGCTGGCTCGGAGCGGTCATGCCTTCCCCGTCAGCCCTGCCCAGGGGCAGCTCCTAACTGTCCAGCAGGCCCAGGGGCCCACACACTTCTTCCTAAGCGTGCGGATGTATAGCGTGGTCTCTCGGCGAGGACAAAAGGAACCCACACCCGTTAGTGTCGGTGTGTGGGTTGGCTACGCTTTCTCTATAATGTGCATTTGTTTTCACAGAAATACAATTAGGATCATTCTTGTGTGTTCTCTACAGGAAGGAAGTAGTATACTGCTTGGGAATGGTAGGCTAAATGAGGGAATCATTAAAGGGGTTTTAATAGACTTTTGAACCAAAAGACATCAGGGACTACAGTTATGTTGCCTTAATTGAGAAATATTTTGCAGGATGAGGAGACTTAATCAAATTTTCATTACATACCTGGTCAGGGACTAGGCTGAATGTTTCTTGAAGCAATTTGATGAAATGCACATGGAAGACTGGTTGGTTCTGTGAGAATCGTATGTGGTGCTGAACGTCACCGCTGTGGGTGCCCGAGTATCAGATATTTGGTTTACTGTGTTGGGTTGAATGCTTCTGTTCTAATTTCTAATGAACTTTACCACCAGATGACTTGATCAGGACTAAACCCAGGAACAATGCAAATGGAATTGCCCCCTGGTGGGGAGGAATGGGCCCAGATGGCCCTTAAAAGGTGATAATTAGGAAATATAGCATATCTGAGTAGCTAGAAAGAGAGAAACTTGTTAAAGACAGTCAATCTGTTTGAAGCGATGGTCTTTCCCTTAATTATATGCATTTTCATTTAGAGTTGCTTTAAAGTAAAATTTTCCCAGGAACAGTTTTTTATTAGTAGCTAGATCCCAGAAACCACACACATACTTTTTTTTTTTTGGTGGGGGGCTACTTTGTTTTGGATTCTTGGGGAAAATCTTTCCTTCATATATTTTTTGTTTCTAGATCTATGTAGCAGACTTGCTGCGTATGTTTTAGGGGGCCGTTTTAGGTGATTTTAGTTCTTATGCTAAAACAGTGGGGGAGTGATTAAAAGTGAGAAAAATATTGGTATGTATTTGTAAACTGAGCTTTTAAAATTAAAATAGTTGCAGGATATTACAGTCTGTGATTTCATGGACTCTGTAAGATTGCCTTAAATGTATTGCCTGCCTGTCAGCCCAAGCTCCAGGGTCTTCTTGAATATGTCATTCAAGTGATTTTACATATGACAGGTTGGACTTTGCAAGCATTATATTTTTATCTGAATTAGCATGTCTGCGTTTCTAATGATATCCTTCCTTTGGCTTTTCTTTAGCCAGATTTTTTTAAAACTATGTACTCACTTGACATTACTAGAGGAAGAACAAGTGTGAACTGGGAATGAGAAAGTGGTGACATAAATAAAGAAAAAAATAGGCTCCCTAGATCTCTTCCAGTTTGTACATGCAATGGAAGATGGAGAACACAGCTGGCCCTGGGAATTAAGGCACAGAGCGAAACCTATAACGGCCAGAAGGCAACTTTTTCCTTTTTTGTAAAATCAGAAAGCAAAATTACATTGAAATGCTAAATCACATCATTCCAAACACCTTGGCAGTCAGATTTTTGGCAGACTTGCTGCCCCGAAATTACTCGACACCATCATTCATCCTGACAAAAGCCGCTGCTTACAGATGCACCTTTGGGGCCGAGGCCAAGGGAGGACCGCGTTTCCCAGGTCTGCCAGCTCAGGTTGTCCATAAACCAAACCTCACACCCCAACCGTTGACTCCCACCCCGTCGCTCACAAGCAGTCTGGCTGAAGACCTGGGGTCCTGGAATCTAGTCCTGGTAGCTTAATACAATTTCATAAAGTATCTTTTCCACCAAGCTCCTAGTCTTTGACATTTTAAGTCCAGGCATTGAGAAATGCATGGATTTCATTCTCAGTCTCAGGACTCCAGAAACACTTGTATCAAGGGGGTGGGGTGGGGGAGGCATCATGCTCATCTCCAGCAAGCGTGGGGGGAGTGGGCAAGGGGTGAAGAGTGGGCCATGAGCACATTCTGTAGGGCGTCTGAACTGTCTCCTTGCCATCACTGACAGGTTGTTCCAAAGGAAGTATCTGGCTCAAACTTCGCTTGTTATCAGTGAAAAACCAAAACTATTTAGTGCAGCCACGCTTAAGGGAAGAGAAAGTCAAGGGGGAAACTGGAGATAAAAATCAGTGCTATCTCTAAAAAAAAAAAATCACTGCTATCTTGAATTCCATGGTTCCCAGCGAGGAAGGAGCTCGGCTTCATACCATGTCAGTGACAGTGACAGATCCAGCGTGATTCACTGAAGTTAGATTTATTTACTCTTACCTTCTACTGCACACGTGACTGGAAATCTTTACAGCTGTGTGAAATTTGTATTCACCCTACACAAGCCAAGGGTTTTGAAAAGCAGCTACAACTTTTAAAGTGCCTTTTAAAGAGACTTAACATTTGATCAAAACCTAACTTGCCTTTTCTTGGATGAGTAAAACGCAAACATCTATAACAATTTTTAGAATTTAACAGCAAAGGTAAAGAACAGAGTTGAAATAGCCCAGGAGATAGATGGTAATTAACTCTGCTTTCTTTTTCAGACGGTTTTATTAATTAGCTCTCTAGACTCAAATAGGTTACATCCTCTGAGCAGTAAATTGCAGTGCCTTTGCTAGCTGGATGAAATTTGCATGTGGCCTAAATGCTATCCACATTGTTGTGTTAAGTAGCATTTTCTCTCTCTGGACCCTCCTCTTCCCCCCTAGTGGAGAGCTTCTTCCACTTTTCTTGCTGGAAGAGAAGGTCGCCCGTAGTTTGGTCCTTTGGCGCCATCTTCTTTTTTATTGTTAAATCCACTAAAGCTGGTCGTGCCAGGCACGACCAAGCAAGCTCTTTCCGATGTTCTGGTCTGCTAAGCATTTGGAGTTCCTTGCTTTTTATTTACAGGGAATGTTTTCAGCCTCTGTCTTTGCTTTAAAGCTGATTAAAAGGAACCTTAAAAAAGAAAAGGAATGTGATTTTTTACTGTAGCTTTTCCTTTCTGAAATCTCCCTTCTCCTCGCTCCCCCAGTCCTCCATCACCTCCTTCCCCTGCCTCCAATAGTATGCACTTAAAAAATGTATAGATGTTTCAAGGAAGCATTAGTACTGCATGGCTTGGAGGATAAGCAAGAACTGGATGAAGTATCAGCTGATGAAATGATCAGTGTCTCCATTCTATTTATCATTGTGATCTGAGAATGCTCCTTGAACAGCTGCCCTTCGAGGGTGCTGGTACTTAGATCATCTTGTCATCTAGCTGACTCCCAGGCACAACTCTTTTGAAAGAATTCATATCAAACTTACATCTGAGAACCTACCATTTAATGGGATGAATTCCTTTTCAACACGTACTTTTCAATTCAGTGGGGGTGGGGAGGTGAACGGAGTCCCATCTATTTAAAAAATCATTAATCACATACTTCTGACATTTTCTCTTTGAATTTCCTAGGGGGAAAGGTTATTTGAATAACAAACAAATAAACAAAACCCTCTCATCACAAATAGCTGTCAACCCCCTACTTCAACAAAGGGTCTGGCTAGAGGCAGCGGGGAGTGCAGCACACTGCAGAAAGGCTTGGGTTAATAAGCGCTTTCTGGGTAGTGTCTCCTGATTAACTCTTGGATTACTGCTTTGGGTTTCTAACCCACTGTCACGGCCCCAGCCAGAACCCCCAACATGGCAGCCTCTATGTCCGTGTGTCTCCTGGCTGCCTGCTGGAACACAGCGCAGACACTGGTAAGCACCACGGATTTCCAATGAACTGAAAGAAGCTTAAACATCTCTTCTGTCTCTGTGACCCAAGGCACATTTTCTTAATGAATTCCCGAGTTGCTCTAGAGTTAATCATTTTGGGGTACAAACTGATTTCCTTTAGTTCAAACCACACTGCTCTGTAGAAACTCTGGTTTATTTTTTTAGAGGAGGTAGGTGAGGGTCAGGAACACTGCCTTGCTCCCCAGTTGTTCCCTGGAAGAGCTTCCAGGGCCTCTGGTGTGAAACACATTTTGTGTAATGAAGTAGTACCAACACTGTGTTCCTCCTTGTGATTATGTGCTAGAGCGAGCCCTCGGAAATTGCCAACGTCCAGTTGTAAGGTTCAGGATGGTTCTGGGCAGACAGGTCAAGGAAGGAGAGACTTGGAGCCCTCGGTGGCTTTTCATGCTTTATTCAGTAGAGGTGGCCAGGTACATGGCAGGCAGGGGTGCCGGGGGGCTGGGAGGCTGGCAGGCCTCCCAGCCCCCAGCGCATCTCACCCTCTCGGCCGCTGCTTCTCTCTGCTGCTGCTGCTGCTGTCGGTTCTCTCAGTCGGCCCTCGCAGTTCTCGCGGTTCTGGCGTCCTCATGACGCCGCCCATTTATGCCCGTGTCCAACACAGGTGCGCCCACTTGCGCATGCCCACCCTGGAATGCTCACAGCACCGCAGATGTCCATCATCAGTGGTGGGAGGGTGGAAATACCTGATCAACCTTTACCCTACACCAGTCCATTCTGATCTGTACAAATGGCATGAGAGTACCAAAGTTATTTTGGTGTAATTATAAAGAATTAGACTATAGGGCCTCCCTGGTGGTGCAGGGGTTAAAGACACAGTGCTATCAAACTATAGCCCGCTACAGCAACGTGAGTTTGTGAGTTCCTGAGTTCGATACCTGGCCAAGGAGATAACCCACATGGTGCAGCAGACTCTCCTGCCTCTCCCGCTGCTCTCCTCAGTGGATTTCAGCAGATCCACCTGCTCCTCATCGTCTCTCGTGAATCATCTCACACCCCACCCCCACAACTACCCTGCACTTCTGGCCTACATCCCATTTCTTGTATACATAAGTAAATATTTAAAAAGTAATTAGACTACAAGTTTATTATCAGTCAAAAGTAACTTCATCCCTTCCTCCCCTCTCCCCCCTTCCTTCCGCTGTCACCTGTTGACAGTGGCTCTGGGGATATAAAGATAAAGGGGATGGTCACCAACCCCAAACCACTCAACGGACAGGTTACTCCCCATGATGGTGAAACGGCCCAGCGACTGGGGAGCACAGCAGAGGTGCCAGAACCTGAACCCCCCTCCCCATACAGAGCTCCAAGTCCCTACATTTCTAAAATGAAAATGCTATTGCTGTGCACTGTGGGGAGTGAGAGTGGTAAAGAAATCGAGACACAGGGCCACACCTCCTGGCCAAGAGGCAGGTCGGAGTAGGAGGAACCCAGTGACCTGTCTTCCTGTTCAGCCCTTCTCCCGTCTTAGGAAAGTGCTGAGCATTCCAGCTGTTCTTCCAGACCCCCACCTCTGCACCCTCAGTCACGGTGCTCCCCTCAACATCCATGGCTGGTTTTATAAGTGATACTGAGCTGTCATTCAACTAACATAAAATTCACAACAAAGCTGTGCAGTGGTCACTGCTAATTCCAGAACATTTCGTCACACCAAAAAGAATTAGACTATAGCACATTCCCCACTTCCTCCCCTGTGTCCTGCATCGAAGAACAGACCTGCCTGGCCTGCCGGGCCACACACCTGTGCCTGTGCCTGCCCTTTGTGTCCGTCTCTCACCTGGCGTGTTGTTTTCAGGCTTCATCTCACTCGTCCCCTGGACCCTTATTCTCTTTTACGGCCAAATGATGTTCCGTGACAGGAACAGACCGCGTTTTCTTTACCGTTCAGCCGTCCCCATGTGGGGACACTCCAGGTAGAACTGCTGTGAATGTCTGCGTGTTTCGGGGACACGCTCGGGCCGACCGAGGGGGGCACCGTGGGCCCCCGGGACTCACGGCCCGAGTCATGCAGCTGAGCAGGAAGCAACTTGAGTCAGTTACCGTCAGGATTGCCTCGTACTGGACTGGAGTTTCTCGAGGCAGAGAATGTCCTCTTTGCCTCCCTAGCCGACCTTCCCCCGACCCAGGGCCTCCGGGTCCTTGTGCTGCCCAGCTATGTTCTGTCGGCGTCTGTCCCGTGGTCCCTTAGGCCGCGCGGTCCAGCCTCGGTGTCTGGAAGGCTGTGCCGTCTAGGTCTGCACAGTGTACCTGTCGCTAAGCCACCGTGACTGTAGTGCTCCTCAGGAAATGGTGATCACGGGTGACCAGTGTGGTGCCCTTTCCTAGGACGTCGCTTGCATATTTGGGGCACATTCCCCAGCCCAACCGCCCACTAGGTCTTGCTGCCCATCAGCCTTCCAGCTGGCTGCTGACCCTCCCTTCAGGCTACAGGGCCTTCACCAGGATCTTGGGGTTTCTCCAACTGCCCACTCCCCACCGCAGCAGATGGAACCCACTCTGGCTGATGCAGACCCTGTAAGAGCGATTATTTCAAGCACCACTGACACCCAAGCAGAGGCAGGGCTGTTGGGCACCCCAGCCCTTGGGGGCACAGCTCCTGTTTCACATGGTTCACGCATCCACTCTGGGGGGATTTGAATGAGGCGGCTGTAAAAACCCATGCAGGCTATGACTCAGGAGCACTGCTCAAGAGGGTTAAGGAAGCTTATTTTAAGACTTCCCCAGAAGACTAGGCGGCTTTATGATTTATTCTGCTACCTTTCACTCAGAGCCTGTAATTTCTAATAACATCTATTTTAGGTTGGATTTAAGAGACAGAGCCAGCCTCTACTGAATTGGCCACCTTTGATGTTACAGTACCGAGGAGGGGAGAGACAGATGGAACAAAAGTCTTAATTGCCAAAATTTACAATAGCTTCCCAGCAGCAGCCGGCACAAAAGAAATGTTAATGCAATAAACTGTAAATGGAAGGAAGCTAAGCAGGATTTATGGCTGGCTGGCACAAGCCCGCTTCAAATCGCTGGAACCTCCTTCCTTCATCCGGGAGGCATTTCAATAGTCACAGCAGAATTGAGCTCCTTTGCAAGTCAGTGACCACTCTGCCTGCTCCCCCCATAGGAGTCCTGCTCCCTTTAAACAAACCCGTTCCTGCAAAACCCCGAGCACGCATCAGTTGTAAGCATGTGGGTTACAGCTGCAGAAAAGCCTGCATTTTTCTTCTCTGGGTTGGGGGTCTCGGCAGATACGACAGATGGCCGGAGTGTTTCCGTGTTTCAGCCACGCAGTGAGACGGTGGCGTGTCACTCGCCATTCGGGCACGTACCCATCCGTCAGGGCGGCTGCTATAAATGGCTGTTTTGCACATTTGGGTTCCTGCAGGTTTCACTCCCGTTTAGGCTCACACCTACCTTTACCTGTGTTGTCACGTGTGGGGTGTTCGTTGTCTCCTTGTCCAGACTGCTGGCCCGTTTCGTTTTTTTAATTAGCCGAGGAGCACAGTCTAAATGGAAAATTGCCTTCTGATACCGCATGTCCTGGTTCCCTGCTGTGAGGGGCTCCCTGTAATTAAACACTTTGGACGAGTTGTTCTCTTGCCGACCTGCTGCGCATGTCAGTACCTTTCCTGTTGATGGGGGTTCTGTTTAGGCTGTGACTCAAATAGTAATACTAGGTAGAACTGAAAGGATGCTTGTCTATGAACCTAGGAAGTGTGTGTGTGGCGTGGGGGGGGGCTCCTCCTTTTTGGTAGAGGAAAGAATTCCTCAGTGGGAGAGTAATTTTTAGTCTTCTGAGGACTAGGAAAATGACTAAGCATGGTGGAGGCACTGAGAGGAAACTGGGTAAGAAGCTAGAATAGGAGCAGAGAGACCAGTCCACAGTCTCCAGGTCCTGGTCCCCAAGAAAGGAGATAGGTGTGACTAGGGTACCCCACAAGGCCTGACAACTCTAGCATTCATCCCAGAACCCTAACTTTAAAAATAAAATTCTCCACTGATTCACGGACTCTGCAAGAATGGGTCAGACCTTGAATGTGGGGAGTGGGAACGCCATCGGGGTTCCTTCTTTGTGGGGAGTCACTTCACTGGTTAATTAAAAAAGGATGAAGAAAGCCTTTATGAGGAGTTTGCTCAGAGGTTCAGAAGGTGAAAGCAGAGCACCCCGTCAGGGTCAGGGCAGGTGCGGAGAAGGCCCAGGCTCAGGGAGGACATCCCTCCTGCAGTCTCTCCTCAGAGAGGCTCCGCAGCATTCTCCAAATAAACACAGGCACAAAGCTACAGGCCACACAAAAGCCCAACACCAAAGCCATGGAAGAAAGATCTTTCACTAGGAGAAATCCACTCTTCAGGTCTTCATCTCCAAGACCCATGGCAGCAGCTAAGAATCAGCTGGCTTACTTTTTAGCAGACCTAGTTTTGGGGGTAAAAGGAAAAAGAAAACTGTGGAAAGAAAGGATGAGAAAAAAGGAAGGTACCTGTGGAGGAGCTGCACAGACCCAAGTCTGGTCCCCTGAGGCTGGGGCCCTGAATCTCATAACCTGTGTCCCCTTCAGATCCCATCTGTGTGTTATGCACAGTTCATGGTTATCTGGATTCCTGCTGCCAGGTCTTCCCCAGACCCTGAGCTCTGGTACTCTGAGGTACTGACTCATCTGGACAAGCTCTTTGTGTTCATCATTGTGTTTATTTAAACGCTTATTTATTTATGCATACAAGCTTTGGGATGCAGGCCAGAGGTGTGTGGGGGGGTGAGAAGATCCACCAGAGACAGAGTGGGGAGCAGAACAGGCAGACTGACTGAAACACACTGCTGAGGGGAACAGCGGGTGAGGCAGGAGAGGTCTGCTGCGCCATGTGGGTCCCCTCCCTGGCCTCTGGCAGTGATCGAACTCATGCTGCAGTGGCTGCGGTTTGCTTCGTAGTACATTCCTTAACCCATTGCGCCACCAGGGAGGCCCCGGTGTTTATTTTTGAGTCTTGCTGCTCTTTGGGCTGTGTGACAGTAGAAAACTGGCGGGGTTTGGGTGCGATCTGCAGAACCCTGCATGGCCCCTCCGGTTGCCCCTTCTGTGAAGTGGTACCAAGTGGTCTTCAAGAGAGGTGCAGCCTGAGAGCTTGCAATCCTCTCCCATTTCCTTCTCTGGGCTTGCGGGTCGCCCTCACCGGCTTCCTTGGGTGCTGATGTGGCCGGGTCTTACTCGCCAGGCTTTGGAGGCTCTGGCACCGGGTCAGCAGGATGCCCTGGCAACGTGCTTTTGGTTTCATGTGGGACCGGAAAGAGACGAATGAAGGATATTTGTGCGGTGGTAAGGGCCAGCCTACGGAGCCTCACAGCTTAGTGTGTCCGCGTGCTTCTGCCGGGCAGTACTGTTTGAAATTGTTGATCAGGTCGGCTTAGAAAGGCCCCTGTGGCGCCCTGGGCCGGGCTGAGGGTCACTTCCGGGGCCCTGGGTCAGGGATGAGTCACTTCCGGGGCCCCTTCTGGGCCGAGCGTCATTTCCGAGACCCTCCGGGCTGAACATGGCTTCCAGGGCCCCGGATGTGGCCGAGCGTCACTTCCGGGCCGCACCAGCCCCGCGTGCGGGCTCCCAGTCGCCGCGCAGAGTACAGGTTAAACGGTTGGGGAATAAAATGTCACTTGACGTGACAGAAATGAACCTCGAGCCCCTCCCCCCTGCCCCCCTGGGGCTCGCTCTCACTCACAGCTCTCGTGTTAAGTAATTTTATTAACCGAGGCAAGGAGGGGCATGAGGTGACAAGGGAAATACTTTTTTGCTAACATTTTAATCCTAATCACAAAATTTATTGTGTGCGGTGGTTCCCGAGGTGTAGGTAGCTGTAAAGCCCCGGAAGACGCTGAAAGTATAAATTAGAAAGCGTTGTTTTTCTTCCCAGGTGTTATTTAAAGCATTGTATGAATTGTCAAAAAGATTAATTGTTGGTGCTTGCCGCTAAACAGATGATAAATTTTAAAATGATATTATTACTGCGTGTCAGCATAAAAGCTCCATGTCCCAAGTGTGTCACCTCTTTCAGTTGCTGTTGACAAGGTTCACATTTTATAGCACACCGCCAGAAGGTGTTGACACATATTCAGATCACTGATTAAATGTTTGAAAAACGTGCCATTCAGAAACTAACCCTGATGTTCCAGGAAAGAGTCATTTTAGAATAAGATTTTTTTTTCATTATTGACACGGAAGAGATTTTTAACATTGCCATTTTAAAAACAACAACCTAACGGGAGGGTGTTTTCCTATTTTCAGTTACAGCAGAAAAGGTTTTCCGCGTTCCCCTCTTCTCCGACACAAACGAGGCAACAGCAAGGTGGAGAAATAGTGGGTGGAAGGTGCTAAATGGCTCCTTGTAAACACCCCTTGTTGGGCACAGGACCCAGGACCCAGGAAGCGAGGACAGTCACGACGTGGCTTCGGCGTTGTGAAGTCTGGCGTGACTCCTCCGGGGCTGAGCACCTCTGTGCTACAAAGGGTAACCGGGCAAACCGCAGCCACCGCAGCCGGGACTCAGGCTCCCCGTTCCTTACACACCCAATGCTTGAAGATGTCACTGGTGGTGGCTTTTGCCTTTTGTGACTGGAATAGACTGGTCTTTAGTCTCAGGCTTCTGTGAATCCAAATATCTATTTGGATTTGTGAATCCTAATCTATTTGATTAGGATTAAAATGTTAGCAAAAAAGTATTTCCCTTGTCACCTCATGCCCCTCCTTGCCTCAGTTAATAACATTACTTAAAATACAACATTGTATTTGATTTTTTTTAAGATTTATTTATGCACACAAGAGCTGG
Source organism: Galemys pyrenaicus (assembly GCA_019455555.1). Classification (NCBI taxonomy): domain Eukaryota; kingdom Metazoa; phylum Chordata; class Mammalia; order Eulipotyphla; family Talpidae; genus Galemys; species Galemys pyrenaicus. Next base: position 3,297,729 of record JAGFMF010011662.1, read on the forward strand.
GGTGTTGACCAGAGGTGTGGGGGATGCTAGGACTCACCAGAGACAGAGTGGGGAGCAGAACAGGTGGATTCACTGAAATACATTACTGAGGGGAGCAGTGGGTGAGGCAGGAGAGGTCTGCTGCAGCCATGTGGGTCCCCTCCCTGGCCAGGGAACAAACTCTTGCTGCAGTGGCTGCGGATGCTTCATAGTGCAGTGCTTAATTGCTTGCACCACCAGGGAAGCCCAGAATCAACATTTTAACACCCCTCTTTTTGGGGTTCAGGTACGTGTGGGATACTGTCAGGATAGTCTCTGGTCTCCCCAAGCACAGCACGAATGACTTAAAAGCAAGAGATTTGGGGATCATTTTGGACAAGCGGGACTTCTTTCCCCTTGCTTATGGCTAGGATTCCTTGATGGATGTCAGTTTCGGGTGTCAGTTCCTCTCACCTCTCCACACCTCTGGCCCACATCCCAGCTCTTGTATGCATAAGTAAATAAATCTTTAAAAAATTAAGTTCACCATCAAAAAAATGGCCCCTTCTGCAGACTTCCCTGTGATTTCTGGGCCAAATGGTGTTCCCAGAGTCTTGAGATTTCCTGTCTCAAGAAGCCATGGAGGACTAGGGTGCTCCCGGGAAAGCCCCCCAGCACCCTCTCATTTACGCTGGTCATCTGGAGATGCCTCTAGAGCTCCTGAACTTAACTGATACGCGCTCGGTTACACCAGTGCCGAGAGCGTGGGCTGGTCTCATAGAGCTGAACTGGGACAGAGCTGCGTTGGGGGGAGGAATCTGTTCGCTGTGGACTCTAGAACCGTGCGAATATACTACTTGGTCAAAGTGACTGTTCTTTTCAGAAGTCCCTTAAGTTATCAAGTAGAAATGAAAATTTCACTGCACCCAGACTATCCTGTAAAAGTCAGTAGTTGTAAATGTGTTCTCTTATCTGTGGGTTCCTGTGCCACCCTTTCCTGTGCAGCCTTCGTTCCTGGGCCACCCTGTCTCCATGGTGCCACCTTTGTGTAATTGGCCTTGACCTCTTAGCATGAAGTCAGATGGTATTTTTTCTTCCTACCTCTCAATTCTTGTGTTACAATTAATTTTAAATCCCTGGATGGCACTTGTTTCACATATGTATATATACATATACATATATATGTGCGCATATATATACACACGCCCCTTTGTCTACTTGGTATATATTCAGAAAGATATGGGATATGGCCCTATAGATATGTTCCTCCTCCCCTCTTTTACATGACATATTTTTCTTTTCTTGAAAATGCATCTTCTGGGTTTAGAGTAGAATGAAAAATTCACTCATCTTCTGATGGGAAACTTTCCTATTCTTATGTTAAAAGGTGTAAAAAGAATTTGTCCAGGCAAAGGTCTGAGATACTTTGCATTCAGTTTGGGCCACGGCAATGAAACACATGCTGCAGGGAAGCAGGTCACACAGTTCTTCGGTTCCCACGCTTGTGTGCACGGTTGACTCAGGTTGCTCTTGGTTTCCTATGCTCTGGGTGCTCTTGTGCATGCAAAGGCTACACTGCTGTGGCAGCTTGGAGGACAGCAGTCCTTAACTGCAAAATAGTTGATTGCTGAAAAGTGCTGATCATCCTCTGACCTGTGGGAGCAATGAGCTAGTAGACTGGCTCCCTGCAAGGCTGCCACAAACCTGGTTGTTTGTGAAGAGCACACTCTGCGGCACAAGACAGCAAGGGATGCCGTCACACGTCACCCACGGCACACGTAGAGGCTTGTGGGATGCTGGTATGGTTCATAACTCCTATCTTAATAAAGCAGAACAGATTCTTACGCAGGTACAAGTGTTCCTGAGTTCACAACTGTCAGTGACTTCCAGATAAATCAGTGTCAGGAAGGAGAAAAGCACTGTGGGTATTCAGTGTCAACATTGAGACATGAGCGAGGGGGAAAGTCTTCTTGATGCTGGGAATGCAGCTCTTGTCCTTCCTCTCCTTCGCTGAGTGTTACTCATCTCCAAGCGCTCAGATGTCTTTGTCCTTTATCTGACACATTTCAAGGAAGAGTAAAAGAAAGATTTATTCATTTTACTTTGATGGTTTCATTCTCTTTTTGGAAGTCCAGTGACTCAGTTATAGAGAGGTTCTGAGAACGTTTGAAGTCCAGTTCAGAAATTAGAGTAACCCAGCTGGTGTAGCTTGATTTCCTGGAAATCTAAACTGTGAGGGTAAACTAACTCGGATGCTAACGAGGACTTTGGTAACGACAGGTCCATCAGTAGTCTGTGTGTCTAATGCAGTGCACATGACATGTCATGTATTCACATCATGACTTGTGAACAGGTGAATCAAGAGCCACAGTTTAGTGCCTTCTCTGCTCCAGACACCCTGTAACCTCACAGGCAATCCCAGAAAGGCCACATCCACACCCCAGGATGGGGGGATGTCTCACAGCTTTAATACATATGTTGTCTAAAAGGATGGAGTTAGTATAAAAGGAAGTAGCACCTTCAGCAGGACAGTCCATTGTCCTAGATTTGTAAGCTTTGTTGTCTGACTTCTTCTGAGTTGGGGGTCTAAGCTTAGTTTTTTATCCCCCTGGGCATTGTGTATGCCCGAACTCAGAGGTGTCATTGGGTCCCCTAAGACTTAGAAATCCCCTTCCCCACACTCAGCCTACTGCAAGTGTGCATCTGTTTGTAACATCATGGTCACAGCTTGTACAGTCTTCATAACCTTACAAGTGAGCCAAACACAATGAAGCCATTAAATACAGGGTCACCACAGGAGCCGAAATGCACTTCTGGCTGCCTCCCCTGAAGGATTTAGATCAGGGCTTACGGAGATACACGCAGCTGTGTTCATGGCAGCATTGCTCACGGAGCCCAGAGGTGGGAGCCGCCCAGGCGCCCATGGACAGGACAGGAGCGGAGAACTGCAGGTGGGCTGCCCCGTGCTAGTCAGCATCGGGAGATGAGCCTTGAGGGCGGGATGCCCGGAGAGACAGCCAGCCAGGAAGGACGACGTGCCAATGACCTGCTGCGGGAGACGCTTTCCAGCAAGTGAGTTTAAAAACCCGGCATTTTACGCCCCCCGCCGTTAGCATCTGTGACTGGCACCTGTGGTCTTGCCCGCGCACCTGTAAGTATGGACACCTGGGCCGGGCGAGCTCAGGCCTGCGCGTAGGTACATAAGGACACCCGCACCAAGGGCCGCGGCAGTGAAGGCGGTGTTGCTCTGAGACGCTACCAGGCTGCCTACACAAGAGACAGCCAGAAAAGTAGAAAAAGCCGGTCTGCCCCGGCTCAGCGGTCAAGGCCTGCAAAAATCTACGAAGATCCAAAATCATCTTTTCATCTGCAAGAACTGAAGATGAACCCGCCCGGCCTGGAATGGTTCAAAACAGATGCCCGGAGTCGTCAAACTCAGAAACAGACGCTTTGGTCCCCTGGAGCTGCAGGAGGGGCTGGGGCGTTAGACTTTCAAGGGCACTGACCTTCAGCTGAGCATGACAAGAGCTCTCAGAACGGACGCGTGAGGCTGCGCGGCAACGCAGACGTACTTGGTGCCCTGGCCTGACCCTTACAAATGGGGGAGGTGGGAAATGGCAAGAGAACACAGGAACAGAATGACGGCAAAGCCATCAAAAAAAGGATAAAAAATACAGTGGACCCAGGAGCCAGATAGACCCAGAGCAGCAAAACTAGGAAAACCGTCCCCACACCGGGTGGGTCCCATCTGCCTCCGCCCTGTGGACTCTCACCTGGGCCCAGCCGAGGCCTCGTGATGGCTCCAGAGATGACTGCGACGTGCTGTCAGGTAGGGGCTGCCCTGTGGCCAAGCTGGCGTTGGGCCTTTCGTCATTTGGGATTGTATCTCTCAGACAAGGACTTCCCAATAAGCCATCATTGTGTTGGGGGGTGATAGGCAATCATGGCATTTTCTCAGGCATAAAAACAGCTGGTAAAGGGAAACTCCCACTGCAGGGTAAAATGGGAGCGTGATCAGGCTTTTCCGCCCTCCCGCCATGGGTGTCATGGCGGACACCTGCGGTCCTGCACGCTGCCTTCGTGGGCATGCGCAAGTGGGCGCACCTGGGCTGGGACATGGGGCCTATAAGGGTGGCACATAAGGACGCCAGCAGAGAGAGCCCAGAGAGTGAGATGTGCCGGGGGCTAGGAGACCCGCCAGCCTCCTGGCCCCCCGCCCCTGCCTGCCGTGTGCCTGGCCACCTCTGATATAATGATGCAATAGAAGCCTGAAAAAGCCACCGAGGGCCCAGGACTCCTCCTTGACCCGTCTGCCGGGATCATAGAGAACCTGCCCGGTGCCCTGCTGGTGCTGCTCCCATCCGACTTTTACTTATTTTCATTTTAAAAGCACAGCTGATTAGGAAAAAGAGACGCGGGCAGTCTTGGGCCGAGAGCTGCTCAGCTCTCTGAGGTCTCTGGCCCGTATGCCACTAAGTGAGCACAGACCTTTTACTTACTCTCTAGCTGGGTGGGGTTCTCTGTTCTTGCAGGACGTGACAGAACGAGGAGGTGGCAACGTTTAGAGTCAAACCCTCGGAAAAACGTATGAAATTTGAGGTGACACATACGTGTCACACTTAGCCCCGGTGTAGGGTAAAGGTTTATCAGGTATTTCCACCCTCCCACCACTGATGATGGACACCTGCGGTGCTGTGAGCATTCCAGGGTGGGCATGTGCAAGTGCACACACCTGTGTTGGACACGGGCATAAATGGGCGGCGTCATGAGGACGCCAGAACTGTGAGAACTGCGAGAACCAACAGACAGAACTGTGAGGACGAACCAAGAGAACCGACAGCAGCAGAGAGAAGAAACAGCCGAGAGGGTGAGATGCGCTGGGGGCTGGGAGGCCTGCCAGCCTCCCGGCCCCCCGGCACCCCTGCCTGCCATGTACCTGGCCACCTCTACTAAATAAAGCCTGAAAGCCACCGAGGGCTCCAAGTGACTCCTTCCCTGACCCGTCTGCCCAGAACCATCCCGAACCTGCCTCCAGCGCTCCCATCCTGCCGCTACACCCGGGGACAGGCCGAGAGACTGGTAGGACCTGCAGACGCAGACCAAGAATCAGCCTCCTTACTCCCTTCAGGGAGTGGAAGGGCAGACGGAGGCCACCATATCTCTCTCCCTCCAGACGGCTTTTCCTTCTGAGCGCGTGTAGTTCAGGTGAGCACTTCAGGACAGCGTGAAGTGATCTTGCGGGCGGTCGCCCTTTGGTTTTGGATTAAGACTTGGAGTGGTCGTTTGCGTGGGGCTGTCATGCTGCTGTTAATTGTGTCCACCTGGGCCCAGCCGACCTGGCCTTGGGAGTTAATACAGGTGACGTGATCACCATCCCGCCCTCCCACACCGGGCGGCGCACCCCTCGCCATCTCCTCCCGCAGGAAAGGCCTTCCAGAATCGCTTCGAGGTGTCCGGTGACTCCTGCCACCAGGCGTGCCCCGTGGCTCCGCGCCAGCACGTTGTCTCCTCCTCCACCTGGACCTGAGCAGGAAGTCGCCAGCGAACCTGCTTTGGACCATGGCTCCACCTCGCGGGGTAGAAATTCTCAGCCACCCACCGAGGTCACGCATTCCCTGTGCACGGCCTCCATCCACCTGTTCACGTAGGTGCTGGCTTACTGTCTGTTACACAAACGTTGGGTGGCTGGGGCACTGGCTCGCTGTATGTGGAGTAAAGCAGAGTGGTTAACACCTGGGCCTTCAGGAACCGAGTTTTGAAATCCTAGCTCTGTGAGCCTAGCTGTGTGATCTTGGGAGGTTTTTTAAAAAAAGATTTATTTATTGATGCATACAATAATTGGGGTGTAGACCAGAGGTGTGGGAGGTGAGAGGATTCACCAGAGGCAGAGCGGGGAGCAGAACAGGCAGATCCACTGAAACGCACTGCTGAGGGGAGGGGTGGGGTGACCAGAGAGGTCTGCTGTGCCATATGGGTACCCTCCCTGGCCGGGGATCGAACTTGTGCTGCAGTGGCTGCGGATGCTGCTTAGTGCGGTGCTCAACCCCTGTGCCATCAGGGAGGCCCCAGTCTTGGGCAGATCTTAGCTTCTGTGTCTCGTCTTATGTCTAAAATGAGGGTGGTAGGCTTAGAGGTTACGTGGCCTGTGCATTGCATACCTCTTGGAACCAGTGGGAGCCCAGTAAATACTAGTTGCTGTTATGGGTTGAACTGTACCCCCCCACAAATTTTTGTGCTGAAGTCTTAAACCCCTATATTCAGAACGTGACCTGATTTGGAAATAGGGGTGTTGCAGGTGTCATCAGATGGCATGATGCCCCGAGAGCGCATCCAGGATCCTTAAGTGCAGGGCAGAGCTGGACCCAGAGCGGAACTGCCACAGGGAAGAGAGGCGAAGGGCCCGGAATAAGGTGGCCCCACAGGCTGAGGTGGAAGCCAGGGACGCCGCTGTCACCAGCCTCTGGAGGGCCTGAGCTCGGCAGCACCTGCTGTCAGTCTTCTGAATGCAACACGGTGTGTTTATGGCGTTCCAGCCTCCACGGAGGCGCTTTGTGATCACCCCACAAAAGAACACAGCTGATCATCACCCCAACCCAAGTGGCTGCTCGTTTGCCCAGAACCTGCCCTGGCTTCTTTCCTGGCCAGTGGGGAAGATATTTGCTCTTTTGCAGCTTGAATTACCCTCCTTCCTGCTTTCTCTCGAGATAGCGTGCCAAGAAGCACCTAGCAAGAGCAGGGGTCTGGAAAACGCCCGTGCCCTTCCACCCCCGAGCCTCTCCCTGAAAAGCTGTACTTGGAAAGTCCGTTTTCTCTCTCACCTCCTGTTTTCTCACCTGCTCGCGTGGTTTTCCTGTCTTTGAAAGAGCCTGGTCCCCTCACAAGCCGCTCACTCCTAGGGCTCGCCCACGCCTCCCCCAAGCCCTCCACGAGAGGCAGGCGTCCACTTTGTAGGCGCTTACGTGTGAGCTCTTCCCATGGAAAGGAAGTGCGGAGCAGCACCTGCCTGAGCTGAAGCAGCAGGAGCAGGCGCGACCGGAAGGGCTGCTGCCTCTCGTCCCTGACTTCCCTCCCCTAGCTTTCTGTGGGCGACCTGGGTTTCTTTGTTTGCTTGTACAGAAACTTGAGATTGGCCCTGTCTCTCCTTCCCCTCCCCAGGCCCAGAGCAGTGTGGCCGGGTTGTGCGCTGGGCTGGGCGGCCGTAACATTTGCTCTTCCCGGGACCGTCTGCTGCTTTTCTCTGCCCCAGTGGAGCTGGGGGGATAATAAAGCTGTTATTATCCGCACAGCACTTTTGGGCGGTCTTTGTCATTGAGACTTGGGAAGACAGCGTGGGAGTGGAGGGAATTTGTGAGTTATTCTCCCGGGCAGGGGGAGGTAAAAGAAGGCGTTTTCTCCAGGGCTGTTGCTTTTCCAAACCCCTCTGGTTTTCCCAGTCATTTGCTTGCAGTGTCCTTTCACAGGCTTTGCTGTGACCTCTGAACTCGCCACCTCCAGCCCCATCTCCCTCCTGCCACGTCTCTTTTGATGTGCCTCTTCTCCTCTCTCACGCTAGCTCCAGCCAGCTTCCCAGCCACTGGGAAATGACAAAATCCATATTCTCTTTATATATACAGATAATGTTTTTAATCGACGTCACATTGCATTGTGACCCTGTGTGAGCTGCGAGTGCATTATTACAAGTCACCATCTGCCGGCACTATATTAACCGCACTACCAGAAGGCCAGTCTGTCCTTCACCCGTTTCACCCCACTTGCCCAGTGCTTCTCCCCTTCCTAACTGATCCTTTAGTCCAAAAGTTTGATTTTGTTTGTATTTTTTGACTGTTTCTGTTTTTAAATCCATATTCGTCACTGTCAGTTTTCCCCATAGTGAACCTCTAACATTCCTCTCATTCAGAATGTCCTTTCAGGCCCCGATCGGGCCTCAGTACCCCACATCTTTCCATCTTGTTTTTTTTTTTTTTTAAAGATTTATTTATTATTTATGCATACAAGCACTGGGGTTACAGGTCAGAGGTGGCGGGCGGTGAGAGGATTCACCACAGAGAGCGGGGAGCAGAACAGGCAGATCAACAGAAGTACACTGCTGAGGGGAGCAGTGGGCACAGCAGGAGAGGTCT
>JAGFMF010011662.1:3305977-3323944 GCA_019455555.1 Galemys pyrenaicus
CCCTCCCAGGCCGGCAGCAGGGATCGAACTCGTGCTGCAGTGCGTTGCTTTGCTTCATAGTGCGTTGCTTAACCCACTGCGCCACCAGGAGGCCCTCATCTTTCCATCTTGTACCCTCCATTGGGACAGGACCCTGCTCCCGCCTCACCTCCCCGACTCTGCCATGAGAGGGAGTGCCATCCTCCTCGTTTCCACCTTCTTAGAGAATCTTGGTCACCACTTAACCCCCACTCTCTCCTGGCCCCCTTGTGGAATTCCTCCCACGGCCTCCCGAGAGCATCTCCACACGTCTGTCAGAAATGGAGTAATGCATGAAATCCCGGGTCTGCGTCTTCAGCCATTGGCACATTGGGGGAGTCTACACAGACCTTTCGGACTTCCCTTGGCATCCCACTGACTGCTCAGCCCCCTGGGAACACAGTCTTCTTCCCTACTCTGACCCCTGAGCCTTCGAAGTTCTTCAGAATTTACCTTCAGGCCAGATCTGAGGCCATCTTGAATCCTCATCCCGCCCTCGCTGTAGATCTGTCTTGCTGTCCAGATCTCTGCTCACCACCCTCTGGATAGAGAATTTTATTTTCCTTGGATTTTCATCTGTCATTGGACTCTAAAATCCTGCTAGTGTCCAGGGGGTCTTTTTCTCCTTTGACAATGAGTCTTTTCTCTCTCTGATGGCCTCAGAATCCTGGTACAGCTGTTCAAATGTGGCATCTACCAAACTGACCTGATTATGCTTCTCCAAAGCATCTTTCTAATCTTGGGTCTAGATGGCCAGTTTGAGCACTTACCACTCACTTGTGCTGTGACTTCCCCTGCAGTTGTGTGGCTCCGACCAAAGCTTCAACGCCATCAAGGCAGGACTTGAGGCTTTTTTGCAGTCTGTGTGTGAGTGGTGCTGGTTGTGGAGCTGCTGCTGACTTTTTTAAAATGTAAATGTAAGTTTATGGAATAACGTAAAATGCAGAGTTTTAAAAATCCAATTGTTTGATAAGGCCTCCCAAACTCCAAGTCTGGCTCATGGCAACTCAAGGCTACCACTTTGAACTCCTTTGGCTGTGACATCTGATGTACCTCTAAGCTTGTCACCAATACTCTGTTGTTGCTTTAAAGAGTAAAGATACAGGTGAAATATAATGTTTTAGCATTTGATATACAGTATATATACAGTCTGTGTACATGGTGCAAAGCAACTACTATAGTTGAGTCCACTGTCATCACCATACAGTTACACATTTTTTTCTTGTGCTGAGAACTTATAAGACCTACTCTCTTGGCAACTTTCAAACATACAACACAATATTGTCTGCTGTCGTCACCATGCCATCCATGACATCCCCAAGACTTACTTATAATGGCAAGCATGCAACTTTAAAAAAAATCATAAAAGAGCTGGGTACAGGCCAGAGTCGTGGGAGGTGAGAGGATTCACCAGAGGCAGAGTGGGGAGCAGAACAGGTGGAGCTACTGAAACACACTGCTGAGCAAGCAGCCTGTGAGGCAGGAGAGGTCTGCTGTGCCATGTGGGTCTCCTCCCCGGCCGGGGATCAAACTTGCGCTGCTGTGCTGCGGATGCTTCACTGTGCGGTGCTCAATCCGCTGTGCCACCAGGGAGGCCCCAAGCGTGTACCTTTTGACCACTTTTACCATTTCCTCCACTCTCCCACGCCATTAATACTTGAGGTCAATTTTTTAAAAGATGTATTTATTTATGCATATAAGGACAGCGGTACAGGCCAGAGTCGCGGGAGGTGAAAGGATTCACCAGATGGAGTGGGGAGCAGAACAGGCAGACTGACTGACATACACTGCCGAGGGCACCAAGCAGGTGAGGCAGGAGAGGTCTGCCGCGCCATGTGGGTCCCTTCCCTGGCTAGTGGCAGGGATTGAACTCGTGCTGCAGTGGCTGCGGTTTGCTTCATAGTGCGTTGTTTAACCCACTGCGCCACCAGGGAGGTCCGGGTCAATTATTCTTTTTTTTTTTTTAAAGATTTATTTATTTATGCATACAAGCACTGGGGTACAGGCCAGAGGTGTTGGGGGGGTGAGAGGATTCACCACAGAGAGCGGGGAGCAGAACAGGCAGATCAACAGAAGTACACTGCTGAGGGGAGCAGCGGGCACAGCAGGAGAGGTCTGCCGTGCCATATGGGTCCCCCACCCTGGCCAGCAGCAGGGATCGAACTCATGCTGCAGTGGCTGCGGTTTGCTTCATAGTGCGTTGCTCAACCCACTGCGCCACCAGGGAGGCCCCAGGGTCGATTATTCTTGATTTTTATTTTGGCTTTAGACATGATCCATCGACGTCATCCTATGAAAGATGAAGACACAGTTTGCTTTTGCCATACCAGACCTCGGGTGTATATCGGCATTTACGCCATGCCAGTCTGTTGGCATGTTCACGGTAAGCCTCATGGCTCACCACTGTTGCTTTCTTTCCTACACAGCTTTTTCTTTTCTCATAATACGTTTTCCCCCTAGAATTAGTCACTGACTCCATTTTTTTTATTAGCTCAATTTTCTGTTAAGGTAAAACTCTTTTTTTCCTAAAATTCCCATATTATTAAACAACTATTGAACAAACTTTCTACATTTAAAAAAAAGTATTGGGGGTCTCCCTGTTGGTGCAAGGGGTGAAGCACCACACTATGAAGCATCCATAGCCACTACAGCATGAGTTCAATCCCAGCCAAGGAGGTGACCCACGTGGCGCAGCAGACCTCTCCTGTCTCCCCATTGCTCCCTTCAGCAGTTTATTTCAGTGGACCTGCCTGTTCTGTTCCCTGCTCTGTCTCTGCGGAGTCCTCTTACCCCCCACACCTCTGGTCTACACCCCAGTTCTTATATGCATAAATAAATCTTTAAAAAAATGAATCACTTCCATAGTCTTATTTCTAATGGCTTTTCCATGTTCTATGATGTTGCTAAGTGACACTCTTGTCTTTTAGATGTCCTATCTTCTTTCTCTTAGAATATTACTAGCAGATATTTTGTTAGTTTTCTTCTGCTTACTGCATTATCTCTGTTTCTCAAGTGTTCTGCCTGGTTGGTTCTTTTAATCTTTATCTTCCATATTAGTGGGTTGGTTCAAATGTTTGGTGATCTCTGCTTATCAACCCATATTTAAGACTGAGGAACTTAATTTATGGAGAGTTCGTCTCTGTGCATGCTAATTGATGATGGTCCTCACTGTAAGGTTATCAGATGTGGGGGGGGGGCCTCCCTGGTGGTGCAATGGGGTAAGCAACATACTATGAAGCAAACCGCACCCACTGCAGCATGAGTTCAATCCCTGCCACCGGCCAGGGAGGTGACTACATGGTGCAGCAGACCTCTCCTGCCTCATGCCCACTGCTCCCCTCAGCAGTGTGTTTCAGTCAGTCTGCCTGTTCTGCTCCCCGCTCTGTCTCTATAGACTCCTCTCACCTCCCATGCCTCTGGCCTGTACCCCAGCTCTTGTATGCATAAATAAATAAAATCTTAAGAAAAAAAAAAAGGTTATCAGATGGGGGGACACCTGACACCTTCACAGGGTAATACAGGGTTCCCCAAGTATCATTGTCTAGGGCTTTGCCCTTTTGTTTCTCCAGCAGGACTCCTCCAACTTCCAGCTTCCAGGACAAGGGGGTGGGATTCTGGAAGCTAAGGGAGAAAGTCCCATATGTTGATGTTCCCGCTTTTTTAGCTCCTTGAAACTTACTCCTCCCCGCTGCCATGTATTGCATCCACTAGTTGGAAGTGGTTTTGGGTCCTTTTCTACAGAGACTTGTTAATTCCTTTGCTGTGTTGGGAGGGGAAATGGGAAAGGGGAGGTTCTATGTGTTCTTTATACAGATTTTCAAGCAGTCCTTTTGTTCAAACCCATAACCCTCTCCTCAGGGGTACCGGGGACCCCGCTACCGAAGCTTTTCCAGGGTCTGTTGTGGATGTAAGTGTGGTTCTGTCATGAGCCACACCACTTGGCTCCAGCATGTGGACGGTGAGCTCTGTAAATTACAGGCACTTTGTCATTTACGTAACGTCTTCCAAATGTGCTGCTATCTCTTCTAAGCGTATGGATTCATAATCCTCCCCCCTTAATGTGACTTATGAAAGGAAGCAGATAGTAGCATTTACGGTTGAGTGTGTGACATTTGCCATGTTCTGCTTTTGATTTGCTGTTTTAACCTAGTATCCAGCCAACGTGATGAATTTTAATAGTTTTTTGAAAAATTGTTTATTGACCTTTTTCCATTTTTATTGTGGCAAAATACATGTAACATCAAATGTATCATTTTAATCATTTTAAAATGTACAGATGAGCCAGCTTGAATACATCCTCATGGTTGTACAGCCGTCTCCTCCAGCCACCTCGACTCTGTTCTTCTAGGGGCACTGAGGCTCTGAATTCATTAACCGCCAACCCCCCACTTCCTTCCTCCCTGGGGCCACTGTGCCTCATTCTGTCGTTGTGATTTTGATGACTCATAAGTGGAGTCAGACAGTATTTGTCTTTTTATGACAGGCTTATTTCACTGACCATAATGTCTGCCTGTGTCTGAATTTCCTTCCCTTTCAAAGCTGAATAGTACTCTGTCCCGTGGCTATACCTCAGTCTGCTCATCTGTTCACACGGACAGATATGCGGGTGGCTTCGGCGACTTGGCTGCTGTGAAGATCGCTGCTGTGCGCGGGCACGCGGGTCTCTGCTCAGACTCTGCTTTACATACTTTGGGGTTTCTACCTAGAAATGGGGCTGCATGCAAGAGCTGGGGTACAGGCTACCTATGGGTGGGTGAGAGGATCCACCAGAGACAGAGCGGGGAGCAGAACAGGTAGAGTGACTGAAATCTACTGCTGAGGCGAGCAGCGGGAAGACAGGAGAGGTCTGCTGCACTGTGTGGGTTAGCTCCCTGGCTGGGGACCGAACTCGTGCTGCAGTGACTGGATAGCTTCATAGTGCCGTGCCTTAACCTCTTGCACCACCAGGGAGAGCCCCTCTATTTTTAATTTTTTTAAGGAACCACCCTGCTCTTTCTTTTTTTAAAAGATTTATTTATGCACACAAGATTTAGAGTACAGGCCAGAGTTGCGGGGGGGTGAGAGGAGTCACCAGAGACAGAGCCGGGAACAGAACAGGCAGATCCACTGAAACACAGTGCCAAGGGGAGCAGCAGGCAAAGCAGGAGAGGTCTGCTGAGCCATGTGGGTCCCCTCCCTGGTGGGGATGGAACTTGCGCTGCAGTGCTGCAGCTGTTTACAGTGTGGCGCTCAACCCGCTGCGCCACCAGGGAGGCCCACCCTACTCTCTTCTGTAGTGACTGTGACATTTTACATTCCTACCAACAGCATATTAGGCTCCCAATTTTTCTGCATCCCCGCCAATACTTAGCTCCTATTTTTTTAAAATAAGTAACTAACCAAGGGTGTGAGATGGTACTTCAGTGTATTTTTGATCAGTGATGTCAAACACCTTTTCATGTGCTTACTGGCCACACCAAAGGCCGGGTGAATGAGTATTTCACCTCCATAAGCAGATGGCAGCAATGTAGCAGTGAATAACACCAACCACCCCCAGGAGCACTGGAACAAGCAGAGTTTACTCCTCAGTGAGGACATACATGAGACGTGTTCCTGGTAAACAAAATGAAGAGGAACTAGAGCATCTTACACACTTTCACTTTCTGTCCTGGAAATCTTTCAATGCCTCGCTGCTCTGTAGCCCAAGGTGAGCCGGAAGTGGGCCTCAGGAGTGCCTACATCGTTGACTGTGGCTTCATACGGCATCGTGAAGTGGGAAGACTAGGGATGTGGGGGCGAGGCCCTCGGCCTGTTGATTTCTCCCTCTCCCCCCAGTTTCAAGAACAGTGTGCCTTTGATGAGGGATCGCTGCGGCTTCTTGTTTTACATTTCACGTCCGCCCACCTTTGTTAGTGACTGGTTATTGACCTGCGCCCTGTTTTAATTCACACGTCTCTGGTAATCAGTTACAGCGTGGATCATTAATCAGGCGTTCTGACAGGGTCAATAACTGCTTTTGGGGTTTTGTGAGGGGCTGCACGTTATCAGGCAAGGGCCGAGGCGCAGCAGCCCCCTTGAAAACTGTGCCTTTCCCAGGCTGGTGGGCTTCCGGAGCAATAAACCTCCAGTGGGGGCTTCCTAAGGGTGGTTTTTTAATATATTTGGTCCTGGGATTTTCTCACTGAACACTTCATTAGCAGGGCTCAGCATTCGTGAAGTATGGACAGGTGTGCCTCTGTTTAAGCACAATAGAAACATCGAGAAGGTAATTATCCACATCGCCTACAAATGGCTGCATTTACCTACAAGCAGCCTTAAATCCCACGCTTCCTTCATCCCTGTTAAGTGTTTACAAACATTATCTTCTTGGCAGTGGGTTTGAGAGCAAAGAAACTTAAAGCCAAAATGTTTGGAGGCACCACTAGAAGAAAACCAATCCAAAGTCTAAATCACAGATCTCTAGCATTGTGCTGTGAGTTAAGAGGGAAATATTTAATAAACAAAAGCTGGGTTGACTCGTGCTTTTCTGAAGCCGTGTTTACCTAGGGCGTCCCAAACTTTTGCCTGCGCCCACAGGGACATACATCCCCATTTGCCCTGGACAGTTGCTTCCAGCATACTCAGATAGCAGAAAGAGTCACCGAAATTAAAACTTCATTTTAGCCTGGGTAAGCGGCGGAGCTGGCGGCCTGTGGTGGGAGAGTTTACAGTGCGGGGAGTTGAGCTGACCGCACCGAATGATGGTAACAGGTTGCGGTGATTTTTTTTTTCTTAAATGACAGATGTACCAACATTTAATTGTTTTTCAGCCGGGGTGGAGAGAAAAGACACTTGTGTAGATTTTTCAATTCTCCTGCGTGTCACTTGGCTGTCCTCGCCATTGTCTGCACCCCTTTCTTGCGCCCCCTTTGCTGCAGCGGGCTGTGTCATTCCCTCGTGATGAGTACTTTTGTTGTCTTTGTTTTTGGCTGTACCTCAGAAGTCCATCTTTCCTTTCATCTCCTTCCCATTCATGCATGAGGGAACAGTTGTGGCCTGTTGTGGGGATGTTCCACTGGGTTTCAAACAGTAGGGTTTCTTTTTATTCTCTTCTAAGTGGTACAATGGGGCTGAATGTCTGCTGCAGAAAGCGCACGCTAATATACCAGGTTATTTGGTTTCTAAGAAGTCAATAAAAATACTACATTTAGGCTCCGTGCCTGGCTGGCTTTTTCTCCGTTTGCCTTCCGAGTCTTCCGTTAGAAATCTGTTTGTTTCCGGTCGTAAAATATAATCTTCCATATTAAATCAGAGCGTGGAATCAACAAACACTTCGAGGAAAACGTTACTGGCGGTGGAGTATTTTCACACTAGCGGGTTTGGCAGTCGCACCCTCCCTCGAGGAGAGCTCCCAACAGTCGCCAGGGCTAATTAATGGCAGCTCCAACTCAGAGGATGCAGAGAGAAAGGGAGGGAGGGAGGGAGAGGGAGGGAGGGAGAGAGAAAGAGAGAGAGGAAGGGAGAGGGAGGGACAGGGGTCCCAAGTTGATCTTGGCGAAACTTCCCGCTGTAAGAATCTGCACATCGCGCTGTGAGGTGTGCAGCTGTTTTCCTCCATATCACTTGCTTGCCAGTTGTTTATTTGGGGGGGGGGGGCTTTGGAGAGGGGAGATGAGTGTACCTAGTTACAAACTCAGACCCAAAGGCCACCCCAGCACCAAAAGGCTAAAGACATAAAAAGCTAGAAATATCTTGAGATACTTGGTTCTCATCTTCAGGGACAATCTTCAGAATCCTCCTTAATGAGGTCATCGAGGGAGAAATGGAACACGTTTTCCTTGTGTGTCTCCCCGGGCATGGCGTCAGGGTCAGTCGCCACCAGCGTCCTATTTAAAAAGGGATTGGGGCAGCTCAAGCATTGCATTAAGAGGGAGACTTTGATTAATTCCTTCTCTTTTCTTTGGTGCCACAGATAATTTCAGGACATTTGTGATACTTTCTGCTTAGCCATCGCTGAGGCTTAAAGTTCTCGGCGCGTCATGCTGAGTATTAGCATTTATCGGGCCCTCTTGGCTATGGGGGAGAGGAGCGATGCCGCAGACCATTCTCTAATCTTTGACAAGCAGGCCGGCCTTACGGAGGGGACGGTTGTCTGCCCTCCTGGCTTCGGGAGACCCGGCTCTCAGAAATCGGGGACAGAAATCGCGGTGCGAGGGGAGGACAGCCGGTGCCTGCAAGAGGGCGACTCGCGTGGCTAACTAACTTTCTGAGGGCGCTGGCCCTGCCCTTCGAGACGCACAGCCTGGCCGGTGTCCGGGGTGGCTCTCCAAAGAGACAAAAGTCGCAGAGGGGCGGTGAGGCCGCCCCCGCCGGTGCTCGGGAGTGGCCTGCCCTGCAGAGCGGAGACTCGCCCGCCCCGGACGGCAGCGCAGGTAGGACACTGCTCTTTCCTTCGTCACCTGCGCTGGGCGGCCTCCGGGCACCGGGCTGTTGGTGCTGTGCCGCGGAACCCAGAGACCAACCGCTCTTTCGGTTGCTTTGATCCGAAAGAGGGTTAGGGTATAGCTAAAGCGCTTCTTTAAAACGCTCCCTCGCGTACCCCTTGTGTTTCATAGAAGCTGAACTGGGAAATGTGCAGTGCTTACTTTGTGCACGTACAAGATAACATACTTCACGAGCCATTAAAAAGTTGGACTCGGTGCGGGGGACCCGAGCGCCACCCAGGAGGCCCGGAGGCTGCCGTGAACCCCGACTGTTGGTGGCGCCCTCCCTGGAGACGATGGGAGGGTAAGTGGGGGCCCTGCGCCCTGGCCTGCAGACGCATGCGCGCAAGGCACCTGGTGCTGTGTGGGGCGTGGGCAGGTAGAATCGCTTGGTTTCCCGTTGATGTTGTGTGTTTTTGGTTGAGAGCTGGGCACATGGGTTCATTTGCACAAATTTCCGCGTTGGATCTGTTTCTGGAAACAAGGCAAGATTTCAGAATTAATTTTAGAGACTGTGGCATGCTAATTGCTGCTAGCCTGCTAAATATTTCGTGGCCAATCATAACTGTCCTTTTAAATTATCCTTTTTAAGCGATCAGGCTGTTAGACGTCTCACTGATCTTTTTTTTTTTTTTTAGTGTGTTCCTAGGTTAAGGATCCAAACAAAGATGAACGTACTTGTTCATCCATCAAGTGTTAGTTATTAAACTCCCACTTCATGCCAGGCTCTTAACGTTGTGACACCACTGGTTAATTGTCAGCCTAACGGGCTTTGAATCTATATTTATAGTGATGATTGGGGATTCTGGAAGCCCCCCTGTCCTGGTTTCTGATAATCAGCTTTAACTCTCTGCAGGGGTGAGCCTGCTCTCTCTCAAGGGTTTGCGAACTGATAACTCGTCCTGACCACACTTCTCTGCGCTCCCTCAAGTTGCATGACGGACAGACTTTTCCAGATTCGAATCTGGAGTGAGCGGTGGAGGCAGAGTGATGGCTCAGACGAGACACGGGCTTTCTCTCCTTGGCCTGACCTGAGGGGAGCAGCCTCCAGTCCAGGTTGTGGTGTGAGGCTTCCCTCGTCCAGACGTGGTGCAGCCAGCCTGGGCCCACAGGGCCCCCATAGAACCCCCGCCCCCTGTTCCTCAGACACCAGTTCCTCAAGGCCTCAAGCTGTCCCTCTGAGCCCATCACCGGCAGGAGAGGCGGGAAGTTAACGGTTATTTCTCTGGGCCACAGCAAAGGGTTCGAGGATATAAATTCAGAACCCCATTCCTCTGGAAAACACCTGCAAAACATTTCAGCTGCAGGCAATGCCTACCTCGCTGGCTTATTTGAAGCACATTTACAGACACTTAAAAATATTTCCTGCAGAAATCTCCCAAGTGTTGCTTTTTCACAAAATCAGCATGCCGGTTGCTGAGAAGAAAGAGGCCCAGCCTTCACCTCCTCAGCCACTCCGTTTCCAGGTGGCAGATAAAGGTCTCGGAGGGTAGCAGGGACGAAGGTTTCTTGTTACAACCAGGATTTTGTTCCCCAGTCCCTTATCTTCTGAGACCATGTGGAAAAAGGAATGGAGGCAACATGTGCCCTCCCGCATACCCCCTTCAGGCCAGACTAGGGGTCCCGTGAGAAGCCGAAGTGGCAAGTGAGCCTTCCCTCCCCTCAGATCTCACAGAAAGTGACCCCTGTGTCTTCTCTGTTAAGGGCATGTCAGAGCTGACCTTGCGTCCCCACTATTCTGCTCTTTTGTGCCCATGGCGGGTGCCCCAACCCATTCAGTCCACTTTAGGGCCTTTTCAACACTTTATTTCTAAACACAACTATATATTTTTTAAAGATTTCTTTATTTATGCATACAAGTACTGGGGTACAGGCCAGAGATGTGGGGGGCCAGAGGAGTCACCAGAGACAGAGTGGGGAGCAGAACAGGTGGATTGACTGAAACACACTGCTGAGGGGAGCAGCAGGCGAGGCAGGAGAGGTCTGCTGTGCCCTGTGGGTCCCCTCCCTGGCCGGGGATCAAACTCGTGCTGCAGTGGCTGAGGAAGCCCCACAGTGCGGTGCTCAACCCCTTGCGCCACCAGGGAGGCCCCAGCTGTCTTTATACAGTGGCACCTGGCAGTTGGTGCTTTGCTTTGGCGTGCTGAAGGCTTCCTGCCGCATCTCTGTTCTGGAAGCTCTGTGGGACCTGACTGCCCGAGGCAGGGACAGCGGGGCGGCTGGAGCTTCCTCTAGATCAGGGGAGGGCTGTGCCACCTTCGCTCGCACCCTAACCTGGAGGCAGTGCTCTGGGGTGATCTGGACTGACTTCTCTGTCTTTGAGAAACGTGACCCCCAAAAGGTGTCTGTGAGCGCGTGTCCCTGGCCCCATCTGGGCATGTGGGGAGCTCACGTGTGCCCGGTGCTTCTGGGCAGAGAATGAACACGTGGGGTTGGCCAGCGGCCTTGCGCCGACCGGCCGGGTCCTAACCCTTTCTTCATGGGCCTTTGGCAGCCTCTGCCTGGGCACCAGCTGCGCCCAAGAAGAAGCCTCCAGGGACGGGGTGGTGGGGTCACTGGAAATGACGCCATGCAGCGCGGTTTCGCCGGCCAGGGGTGTGTGCTGTGGGGCTGGCTGCCTTGGGCCTGGTGCGGAACTGGGAGGGGGAAAAGACGGGCCAGAGGACCGGTCCTCCTGCCCCCAACCCCTCCTCCGGGGGGCCGGACAAAGTGCAGACCGCCATGGGCCAGGCACTCGAGTCCGCACATACCCTTTTGCTTTGTCTCTGTCCCTGGGCAGAGCGTGAGTTTCTCCTGTCGGTAAGGCCCGGGAAAGGGGAGGGGGAGAGCACCCCGTCCCAGCCTCTCTCAGCCTTAGCAGCTCACCTGTGTGACTGTGCCACCCCCAGGTGCCCTCCACCCCCGCCACTGCTCAGTTACCAGTGCGGCGGCCATGGCCGGGCCGGTGTTGAGGGCGCCAGGGCGGGGGTGCTGGGGCCCCGTCGTCCAGGGCTCTTCACCATGGCTGCGACTCTCCAGGTGAGCCGCGACGCTCTGCTAACCGGCCTCCTGGTGGCCGCTGAGGCCTTGCTGTCCTTCATTCACGTATTTCCTTCGATATCTGGGCTCAGCTTTTAAAATGCGACCTGCAGATGTGGTCAAACTGGTCGCAGGTGGAGGGGGGGGCCAGCACGGGGCGGCGCTCAGGCCCATGACTGGGGCCTGGCGCCCTTGTGACCCAAAGCAGCCCTCCGAGTCGCTGACCTTGGCAAGGAGCTGGGACACCTGGGACTCCACTGGAGCACCGTCTCTCGTGCGCCCTCAGGACAGGCCGTGCTAGACTTTGAGGAGGACCTGGTGGTTCCCGCCCCTGGGGAGATGTGGCAGGACTGGGGAAGCAGCCTGAAGGAGACTGGCCACACAGAGACCCCAGAGGCCCAGGGGCCCCAAGGTCCAGGAACAACAGGGTGTTCACAGGACTTGGCAGGGAAGCCAAGGGGTACAGGCCCCCGCTTGGGCCTCTGGGGAGAAGCAGGGCGATGCTGGCAGGAGGGGGCCACACAGCACGGGGCCTGCCAGAGAAGGCCCAAGGAGCCCAGAGTCCGCTTCCTTGGGGAAGGGCCTGGTTGTGCTCTGCTAATACAGGCCAACTGCGGGCAGGCTGCACTGCGTGAAGAAAGATACACGTGGGCAGGAAAGCTAGAAAGATGGATGTGACCAAAATAGGGCCGGTTGATGGCTGAAGATGACTTTCTTTACTAAAATAAAAAGCCTAGCAGTAGAAGAAATTACTCTCTAGCTTGCTTAAAGAAAAAAGGAAGAATGCCCGTTATTTAAGGCGTTGCAATCAAACTTGCTGATGACCCACCGAAGGAACAGGGACATCTGCACACGGTCAGCCGTGAGGCGGTGCAGGAGGAGCGTGCTGGCGCAGAGGTGGGAGACCACGGAGGCCGAGACTGGGGAAGTGTCCGCTCGAGATTCTGAAGGACGTCGGGAGCCTTCACAGCGTGGGAAAAGCGGGCAGCGGCAATGCAGAGTGATGGGAGGGGAAAGAAGGAAGGCTCTCGAAGTCTGCTGATAGAAGTCTGTGCTGTCTCTTCTGACCTCCGTTTTCTAGCTCCAACGTCAACAGAACAGAGAGCTCCACACCAGCAGGGCTTCACGCTGCGTTAGCATCCAGGAGGGGGTCTGGCAGTCCTCCGGTGGGAACTGTGGGTGCCTGCTCCCCCGAAGGGCAGTGCGGAGACGCACCTGGAGACAGGAAGTGTAGGTGTGCACACTTGCAGGTGTAGGGTCAGAAGCGTGGGGTGACTGCAGCTGATTTTGCTGGGACTTTGTTTTTGTTGGGGGCATATGTTTGGTTTTTTTTTTTTCCTTTTTATTTTCCTTGTCCTCTTGTCTGGATGCAGTATGTTATGTAAAGACGCCTCCCACGTCTTCCAGGTCAGGTTGTTTTTAAGGATTTCGGCATCATCAAGCAGCATTTTAAAGGACTTTTTTTCCCTTTTCTTGTTTTTTTAGAGCAGAATCCGTTTCCCAAGTATCTTAAGCTATGTCCACAGGAGGATTATGATAATGAGTCACTGTTTTGTAATTTTGCTATTTTAAGTGAGCTTTAAATAAAACCTGTAGCCGGTTCTTGAACGCTGGGAACAGATCCATAAACTTAAGGTCCTATAAATATCTCAGGGCTTAGAAATAGAGCTAGAATCTGAAGCCACAGCGCTGTGATAAAGGAGGCATCCGGTGCCTTGTCTCCCATCAGTCTCAACAGGAGCACTTTACCCTCGTCTGGGGCATTTGCGAGCACACGGTTTCCTTCTGAACCTCCTCCTACACCGGTTCATGTCGGTGATTGACAGAAGCCCACTGGTTAGCAGAGAAGTTGTGCAATTCTCCTTGCTCTTCTAATTTAAAAATTTCCTTGCAAATATTTAAATATTGGGGGCCTCCCTGGTGGCGCAGTGGGTTAAGCAACTCACTATGAAGCAGACTGCAGCCACTGCAGCTCGAGTTCCATCCCTGCCACTGGCCGGGGGCATGACCCACATGGTGCAGCAGACCTCTCCTGTCTCCCTGCTAGTCCCCTCAGCAGTGTGTTTCCGTCCATCTGCCTGTTCTGCTCCCCACTCTGTCTCTGGTGGATCCTCTCACCACCCACACCTCTGGCCTGTACCCCAGCTCTTGTATGCATAAATAAATCTTCTCTAAAAACAAATACTTAAATATTATCAATAGCACACAACAAAGGAAGGACAATGTATAGAAAGCTAATTTCAAGCACTGGCTTTTGCATTCCTGCTTGTGCTCATGTATATGTTTCATTAGCATCTATTATATGCCAGGTGCACCGCCAGCGCCAGCGGAGAGACTGCTTCCGCAAATCTTGACTTCCTAGGATCATGTCTCTTAAAATCAGTTATCTGTGTCTCTTCCGCCCATCCCCTCCCCCTCATACTCTACCTCCTGGTCGGCCCTATGGTTCAGATCAGAAATTTAGATTAATTGTAGAGCTTTAGAATCCCAAGGGTGCACTGTGGCCAGGGTTGGTCAGAGAAGAGACTCTTGAAGAAATTTTAATCATTGGGGAGTTGACTCTCCCAGGGAAATTAACAGACTTGTCTGTGCAGACAGGGGGTGCTTCTGAGGCTGACCTGACCCCCTGTGGTAATTCCAGCGCTTGAAACTCTTTCACTTTATTGTCGAAATTACTGCCTAACTTCCGCCCTCTCCCCGTCTGCCTATTTCCCTTGCTTTTTATCTCGTGCAGGACCAGTGTGCAACATCGTGGCGTTTAACTACTTCCTGAAGGCGTTATTAGTCATCGGCCGCTCCGGTTCCTCGGAGAGCTAGATAAATGGGTGCCCGGCCTATCAGCTGCGGGCTGGACTAATTTAGAAAATATGGTCCCTTCTCTCAAAAGAAGCAGCTCATGCTGACACCTTCATAAAATAGCCCCGTGCTGTACCCGTTCATTCTGGGCGCTCCCGATTCTGGGCGCTGGCTGCTGGGCCGGAGCTGACCCACACTGACCCACGCTGTACCTAGAAAGGCCGGGAGAGTCCTTCTGTCCACTTTTTGTCTCCCAGTCGCTGCCTCCTCCGCGTGATTCTTACTGGGTGGAATGTAACCCTGATCTTTCACCAGATGTTGTCTGGCCATCTTAAAGGAAAGAAGAAAATTGGAATGGATGTTCTGAATGTGTCCCCCTCTTATTTTGTTCAGATGCAAACAGAATGAGGCAAAGAGGTTAAGATCTTTTCTTGTTCCATCTGAGTAAGCCTGAAAACCTTCGGTCCTTAATCTTTTAAAAGAAAAATAGCCCTCCTTCGTTTGGGAGATTTCTGATTCATTTCTAGCACCAGCGCCTCAGCTCTGCATTTTTTTAGTCAAATACTGTCTGGACTTCTGTGAACGGCGTCCCGCCCTCCTCACCTCTTCCCTCTCTCCTTCCCGCCCCCTTCCCTGTGGTCACACAAAGAGCAGGGAGCCCACAAAAGACTGAGTTTCTGGGTTTTGTACTTTAAAGGGAGGCGGAAATGCTCGCTCTGCTTAGGAAACAGAACTGAGCTGTTAAAACTTTACCAAAAGACATGAGCAGCACAAGTTTTGGGGGCAGAGGAGGTAAGGAAAGGGAGAGAAATCGGGATTTTTTTTTTAATGCCACAAATAGCAGAGAATATCAGGTGACTTTGCTGTGATTCATCCACCCTGACTTTTCTCTGGCACGACACAAACTAGTAGGTGTGGCAGCAACTTCAAACCTCTCAAGTTAACAAGTGACCAAAAAAAAAAAAGAGGGGGGAGGTGAGGATAGGAAGGGGCCAGGAACCCTGGATGCTTTCTTTCTACTTGTTGATTCTCTGAATACGCTCCAGGCCTGACTGCTCCAAAGCCGAGGACCTGGGCCCTACCCATCCCCCACCAGGGCCATGTGGACCTGGGGCTAATCCGGGCCTGAGCTCCAGGTCTGGGAGACTCCAGGCCTCCAGGTATACAAGTCTGTCTGTGGCTAACCCCACAGAGAAATACTGTAACCGGGGTGCACGGGCCAAACCCTAATACCATCTATTTTTTTGCACAGCCCTCCAACTAAGAATGGCTTTTCCAGATGAATGATTTGAGGAGAGGGGACATGACCTTTGAAGTCCAATTAAGCTAGATGCTACCCTCCTCCCCCAAAGAACCGTAGTACCAAAAGATCACTCTGTTTCATTTTGCATCTCACCCGTACCAAACGTGTGGCGCTTGCATTCTCTCTAGTAAGAGGCAGGTCCCTGCTCTTGTCTCCTGGTTGACAAAGTCAGAAACATTTGCGAACTGGCCTTTTTTCTAAAGAAGTTGGCTGAGCCCCGCTCCAAACTGTCAGACACAGAGACCACTTTGAAAGGGAAAAAAGGACATTTGGGGTATCATTCTTGGCCTGAATCTGCTTCGATTTTCTTAAGAGTGAAGTTCTCTGGCCAGTGTGGCTGTGAGTTGGGCTCTGGCAGGTACCAGACCCCGCGAAACCCACACCTGAGGTGACACGTGACTTCGTATTGCCAGCATTTGCTTGTCTGACAATGTCGTTACCAGACAAAACAAGCAGCATTGTTCTAGCTCAAATAGGTGGTGATAATAAAATTCTTACAGGATTTTGGAAAGGGTTAGTGAGAGAATGCAAATAAAGGCCTCTGCTGATGCAAAAAAGGAAAAAAGAGGGCCTCCCTGGTGGCGCAGTGAGTTAAGCAACGCACTATCAAGCAGACCACAGCCACTGCAGCACGAGTTCGATCCCTGCTGCCGGCTGGGGAGGGACCCACATGGCGCGGCAGACCTTTCTTGCTGTGCCCGCTGCTCCCCTCAGCAGTGTACTTCAGTTGATCTGCCTGTTCTGCTCCCTGCTCTCTGTGGTGAATCCTCTCACCACACCCCACACCTCTGGCCTGTACCCCAGTGCTTGTATGCATGAATAAATAAATCTTAAAAAAAAAAAAAAGAAAAAAGAACAAATCTACCATTGGGACTTTAGGGTCCAGGCACTTCTCATTTCAACATTTTGTGTGTCCGTGTGTGGACAGCTGCCGTGGCCTGGGGTACCCAGCATGCTGCGCACGAGACCCAGGGGATGCGGAATGTAACTGCTTCTAGCGCTTTCCACGTCATTGTGATTGTAAAGGCACACTCTGTTTAAAACAGAACTACCACTTATGTTGTATGTATTTCTAAGTTAATTTTCAAAGCCTAAGTGAGCCCAAGGAGCAAAAAAAGGAGGTTTTTTTGGTTCAGCGTATTTTGGGGAGGTGGGTTTCAGTTTTGCCACCGTCTGCCTGAAGGCCACAGGCTGTAGGAGGACACTGCCTTGGCATTGCCGATAATGAGGCTCGTGCCAGGAATGCCCCAGAGTGGCTGTGGGTGGCAGGTGAGGGGTGTGGGCCCGGCTGAGGAGGAAAATCGTTCTCCCGTAGACCTGGTGGGCCACCCTGGTGCTTCTCACTCAGCTGCTCCCCGTGCTCCCCTCCCCAGCTCCGGAGTTTGTCCTCCCTGCTCCCACTCTGAGAAGCCTTCTCCACACGCCCACCCACCCCTGGATTTCAGGCCAGGGCTTCCGCCCAGCGTTAGCATCTGCACCTGCCTTGGATGCTTGGGCCTTGTCTGTCTCCTCAACTCCAGCTGCCCAAGGGCAGAAAAGAATTGTCTCCTCCTCACTGGCCTTCCCCAGGGCCTGGCTTCAATGTCCAGTACCCATCTGCTGCATCAATGAAATACTGAATAGAAATTTGTCTATCGTCAAAGTAAAACGAATGACCAAGCCCTTTAGAGGTTCCTCTTCGGGTGGAGATTAGTGGGTCTAGAGGATCATGAAACGGGACTATAGAGCTGGCGAAAGAGTCACAGATAAAGGAAAATTCATGCATCGCTTGTCCAGCTTTTACTTTCTGAGGAGTTGGGGAGCAGCAGGGAGGAGGTGTAAGTCTGAGCTCTTTATTTTCTGCCTCCCCCGTCCCCTGGTGGTGCCTGCCACACGTGTGTGTGTACAATGCATTCCACACCCACATGTCCAGCTCACCCAGGACAGGGAAGAAGAGAGTCTCCTCTTTAAAAATGACCACTCCTGGGGCCTCCCTGGTGGCACGGTGGGCTGAGCGCAGCATTATGAAGTAAACTGTACCCACTGCCCACGAGTTCGATCCCCGCTGCTGACCCGGGAGGGGACCCACAGGGCGCAGCGGACCTCTCCTGTCTCCCGCTGCTCCCCTCAGCAGTGTGTTTCAGTGGATCTGCCTGTTCTGCTCCCTGCTCTGTCTCTGGTGGATCCTCTCAGACAGACACACACACACCCCACACCTCTGGCTTGTACCTCCATTCTTGTATGCAGAAATAAATCTCAAAAAAAGCCACTCTTTTTTTTTTTTTAAAGATTTATTTATGTATGCACACAAGAGCTGGGGCACAGGCCAGAGGTGTGGGGGGTGAGAGGATTCACCACAGAGAGCGGGGAGCAGAACAGGCAGATCAACGGAAGTACACTGCTGAGGGGAGC
>JAGFMF010011662.1:3323994-3350584 GCA_019455555.1 Galemys pyrenaicus
AGATCAACGGAAGTACACTGCTGAGGGGAGCAGCGGGCACAGCAGGAGAGGTCTGCCCCGCCATGTGGGTCCCCTCCCTGGCCGGCGGCAGGGATCCAACTCGTGCTGCAGCGGCTGCGGTTTGCCTCATAGCGCGTCGTCCAACCCGCTGCGCCACGAGGGAGGCCCCAAAAAGCCACTCTTGATGGGCCTCTGAGTGCGAGCACTTCATCAAGCCCCCTTCGTCCCTTCACTGACTCGTCGCACTCCCGTGGCTCTTCTGGCTCTCACGCCACACGAGTCTGAGGCAGCACACTCGGGGTCCGCGCTCCGGACCCGAGGCCAGGGCGTCCGGTGCGAGGCTTCCTTGCCGCTCGCCCGCTCCCGGGAAGGGCGGGGTGCCGCTCGCGAGTCGGGGTGCTCACGCCGAGATAGAAGAGGCTGTGGCCGGTGTGCCGTCGGCCACTGTCCGGCCCCCTTCCCTGAGCTCGGGAGTCGGGCGTTGCATCCTGCAGCCGCGTCCTCCGGGCCCCTCCTGATCGCGACGTGGAGGCGCAGCGCATGCGCGTGCGCACGTTGGTGAACCTGCGAGGGGCAGGTGCCCGCGGGCCGAGTGTGGCACAGGTGCGACCTGCAGCTGGCAGAAAGGGCCCACCCCCCACCCCACCCCTCGCTACTGTGAGGCCTGTTTGGATGACACGCAAGTTAAACCCATTGAGTACCACGGGCTGGAAGTTCCAGGCAATGAGAAATGAGCTTGGTGGTAATTGAGAATGAAGTTAAGGGAGAAAATTTCATTGTTAATCAAGGGCTTAATTGCCTCTGGGACATTTTAAATAAATGCCACGCCGTACTTAAGGAGCGATGTTCTGTAAGCGAGATGCAGAATTTCTTTAATTAAAATCGTGGGTATTCCCTGATTGAAATATCTGCCTTTATCTTCATAGTTAAGCCTCCCTGATTCATGTAACAGCTCAATCAGGAACGGAGTAAATGAAGGGCACCTTGAAAGAACAAATCAATTGTATAAAATTGATTGAAATTGTTTCTAGAACAGTCTTCATTGTGCTTCGTTGTACTGCCCAAAGCATATTTTTGGTGCGTTTTTCTTTTTCCTGGTCTCTAGAGGTCTCATCAGCCTGTGCGGACAGGTGCCAGTCATCGGGTAGCACAGGGCAGGCAGAAGTTCCTCCGGGAATTTGTCCCCCAAGTCCAACAGATGCGGTTTCTGGACCTTTGGAAACCTGGCGCTGATGACTCGGTGGGCCCCGGTGAGCGGAAAGCAAGTGGTGGGCGTGGCAGTGTCGGACTGCGGTGTGGCCACGTGCTGGCCGGGAGGTGCCGCTGTGCTTTATCAGCGTCCACACAGCCGAGGTGCCAGCAGAGCAGACTCCGAGATTCGGATCCAGAGAGTCAGCTGCAGAAACAGACGAAGGACGTTTGCTGGCTCTCCCATTGTACGTGAAAACAACAAACAAAAAGAAAACAAATACTCTAGAGCTGCGACTTACCGATTGTTCACTTTGAGTGGCCCAAATGGCTGACATCGAGCGCAGTGAATTTTTGTGCAAGAAGGAGGAAATCTGGGAAGTGGGGACTGCGCCGGGAGGAGGGGGAGCCAGGCCCTCGGCTGTCACGGGACACCCAGTGTTCTTTCCCAGTTGGACCCTCTGATCATCCTCACGTGCCCTTAAAGATGTCATCACGAGCTCAGAGGAGACACTTTTTTTATAAAGATTTATTTTTATTTATGCATGCAAGAACTGGGGTACAGGCCAGAGTTGTGGGGGTGAGAGGATTCACCAGAGAGGAGGGGAGCAGAATAGGCAGATCCACTGAAACACACTGCTGAGGGGAGCAGCGGGGAAGCAGGAGAGGTCTGCTGCGCCCTGTGGGTCCCCTCCCAGGCTGGGGATCGAACTCGTGCTCCAGTGGCTGTGGATGCTTTGTAGTGCAGTGCTTAACCCCTTGCACCACCAAGGAGGCCCCAAGAGATGTTTTTTAAATGTGTGTGGGGGGGGGTTGTTTTGCCAAGCTAGTGCTGTGATTTCATTTAATTCCTTTCATTGTGATTTATTTACTCGTCATTATTATTTATTTTGATTGAATCACCGTTGGTTTACACCTTTGTTAGTGCTTTGGAGGCAGAGGATCTTTTCATTCT
Source organism: Galemys pyrenaicus (assembly GCA_019455555.1). Classification (NCBI taxonomy): domain Eukaryota; kingdom Metazoa; phylum Chordata; class Mammalia; order Eulipotyphla; family Talpidae; genus Galemys; species Galemys pyrenaicus. The sequence goes on from JAGFMF010011662.1 coordinate 3,326,138, forward strand.
TTTTAAATTTTTTTTGTTTATTTATGCATACAAGAATTGGGACGTATAGGCCAGAGGTACAGGAGCAGGTGCTTGGTGAGAGGATTCACCAGAGACAGAGTGGGGAGCAGAACAGGCGGATTCACTGAAATACACTGCCTTGTGGGTCAGCTTCTTGGGGGGGGTGGGGCTAGGCTTGAACTCTTGCCTTGCTATTGGCTGGCGATAGCTTAATAGCACTGAGACTAACCCCTGCACCACCAGGGAGAAATACAACCACCCAAAGTTACCAAACTCTCCAGACACGCCTCACTTCTGTTTTTATTTAGTGGTGCAATCAGCAAGTATGTAGATCGCTTAACGGTATGTTCAAGAACAGGCCCCCACTGAAGCTCTTGCCTTCTGTAGTCAGGGTTCTGATGTGAGCAATGGAGCCCTTTGAAAATGGCTTCACTTGCAAATAAACAGATGACTCCACCTTGTCAGCCAAGCCCTGAACAAAAGGCAATGAGGGGAGGCAGGAAGAACACTGGCCGTCACTTCATTAGCACATGGAGGCCCAGTGAGCTCAGCCTCAAAATGACAGGTCAGGTTTCCACCTGCTGTCCTGAGACCTCCCTGGCCAGGGTGTCCCCACTGGCCCCTCATCCCCAGCACCCGTTGTGCACACGTGGGCGGCCGGGGGGCGCTGCAGAAGGGTCCCGGTGACGGGGAAGGCAGGCGAGCATGCCCAGCTCCCTGCCGTGGCGAGGTCCTGTGGGCAGAGAAAGGCCTTTCAAATTCCACCCAATGATTCTCAGCAATTAATCTTATTCTGGTTTCCGTGCCCCGGGAAGGACTGTGTGTATCCTCTCGGACAGGAGCAGACGAGCCTGCCATTTGTGAAGAAAGGAAAAGGAGCCTCGTCGTCAGAGAAAACAGCCTCCTTCCCAAAGCCAGAAACAGCTGTTGTTCCTCAGCCTATTTCCAAATGATTCAGAGTTAGTGAAAGAAACGTTCTGAGCCCTGGAAAACGGAACATCTTAGCAGTCTCTCGGACCAACGTTTCTGATCCTTCGACCTCGTTTGAGATGCCATTGAGGTGTGCTGGCCACAGGTGTGCCAGGACAGATGACCTGTGAGCGTGCAGGGTAAATGGAAAAGTGACCAGGCTTTTCCGCCCTCCCGCCACTGGCATTGCCCGTACACAAGTGGGCGCACCTGGACACAGGCATACGTATGGGGCGGCGGCGCGAGGACGCCAGCGGAAGACACAAAGCAGAGAGAAAGAGAGGCAGCAGCAGCAGCAGCAGTGGCAGAGAGAGGAGCCCAGAGGGTGAGGATGTGCCGGGGGCCAGGCCCGCTAGCCTCCTGGCTCCCCAACCCCCCGCCTGCCGTGTCCCTGGTCGCCTCTGATAATAAAAGCCTAAAACAGCCACCGAGGGCTCCAGGATTCCTTTGCCCGTCTGCCAGAGTCATGGGAACCAGGCCGTGCCCTGCTGGCACCATGGAGCGTTTCCTCCAAGCACCTTCTCTTCCGGGCTGGGTTCGGGGGTCTCAAGGACCTGCTGTTAAGGGGGCTGCGTGGATTCTGTGTGCTCATTTCCATTCTCTGTCCGCTGGTGCGTGGTAGGTGCCGGGCTGGCCTTAGTTCACGGGCGTGAGGGGAAGAGATCGCGAGCGACTTGATGCCGGGCTCCAGCTTAACGAGCTGGAAAGTCAGCAAGTATAGATCCTGCGCCTCTCAAACTGAGACTTTTGATTCAGACACAGGTCGCCTGTAGACGCCTCCTGGAGGCAGGGCTGCTTGAGACACAGATTGTAATCACAGTAATTAGCACTGCATTTTCGAGTCCTGCTCTCCAGCCCGACCTGGCAGCATTAGCCGCGTGCAAGCAGCTGGATCAATGGCAGGGACTGAAGGGCCCGCAGTGCCGCTGCTCCTGGCAGCCTGCGGCGGGCACCGTCCCCGGGGAATGCCAGGGAGCATCAGGGACGAGCGAGCTGTGCAGAGACCTGGGGCGAGACAGGAAGGAAGTATGATATTGATGCAGCACCTGCCAGTGGGACTTGTGTTAAAGATTGTTACAGGAGAGAGATCAAGTACAGACTTCTGCCTGAAATTCATTATCCATGAATTGGCTTTTTCCCTCTAGCTTTGGTCCGTATTCAGTATCCCTAAGATTTCCTTTGTTAAAAGTTTACACCTCCTTTGCCCAGGAGAAAGTGCCTGCCTGTTTTCATCGACAAGCTATAGGGACAACTACAGGACGTGAAACAGTTACTTGGATGTGTCGAAACTAGATTTTCTTTCTTCTTTTTTTTTTAAAGATTTATTTATGCATACAAGTACTGGGGTACAGGCCAGATGTGTGGGGGGCGAGAGGATTCACCAGAGACAGAGTGGGGAGCAGAACAGTCAGACTAATGGAAGTATCCTGCTGAGGGGAGCAGCGGGCGGCTGAGGGGAGCAGTGGGCGGCTGAGGGGAGCAGTGGGCGAGGCAGGAGAGGTCTGCCGTGCCATGTGGGTCACCTTCCCAGCTGGCGGCAGCGATTGAACTCGTGCTGCAGTGGCTGCGGTTTGCTTCATAGTGCGTCGCTTAACCCACTGCGCCACCAGGGAGGCCCCCAACGCTAGATTTTCAAACCCTTGAAATATGACTGCAGAACTGAGGCCATGGTGGGGAAGGGGGGCAGCCAACCGGGAAGGGGGTTCAGTGGACATTGCGGAGCAGTGTGGGGGCCTTGGCGTTAGATGTGACTGGATAACATACACTTGGAAAGGTGTGAACCGGTGCTCTCAAGCCACACATGGTGTTTTGTAAACCAACATCACCTTGGTAAAAGGAACAGTGTTTGAAAATAATGAAAGTCCTTAAAATTTGAGCCATGCCTTCAAGTAGCTGCCCTGAGCAGCAAAGGAGCGTTGCTGCCCAGTTGTGAAATAAATGTCCTGGGAAGACTGGTGTGTGCGCAGACAGGAAGCGGAACTCACGTCGGCTGCCGCCACCCGCTGCTCCTTTGCTTCTCTCAGTCCCGCTGGCTGTGCCACCTGGGCAGCTGGAAGGGTGATGAGAACGTGGCAGTGGGGAGACTTCAGCCCTCCGGTATCCACCTATTGAGGGCTGATGTTCTTGAATGAATTTTTGAAGGCTGACCGAGTGCTGAATAGACTTTTAGGAAAACACTTAATTCACAACAGAAAGCCGTTTGAGCGTCTAGAGAAATACCTCCGACACTATGGTCCCGACAGCTGAAAAAGGACAATGGGCAGATCTGAAAATTTCTATTTTTGTATATGTTTTGTAATGTAACTGCACTCATGAGCTATATGTATACCTCTGGAATTTCTAATTTTAGAATTACATACATTGGGGACGGTGCATGTATATCATCATTAATATTATTTTAACTAATTAGGTGACCCAGTTAAAAAAACAGCAAACCCTGGTAAGTCTTGGGACAAGTTTTAGAGTGTACTTAAAAACTCAGAGTTAAGATGATTACATGAAGCACTGTCAGTGCTTCCAAGCACAAAGAGAATAGGCAGGTCTTTTAAGAGCTGGGTTCTCTTAGAGATGGAAGTACCTTGGTTCCATCCTGCCATTTTGCACTGTTTAGCTCTTTTTGAGAGGGTACTCTGGCTTTTTTTTTTTAAGATTTTATTTATTTATGCATATAAGAGCTGGGCTACAGGCCAGAGTCCAGGGAGGTGAGAGGATTGACCAGAGACAGAGCCAGGAACAGAACAGGCAGACTGACTGAAACACATTGCTGAGGGGAGCAGTGGGTGAGGCAGGAGAGGTCTGCTGTGCTATGTGGGTCCCTCCCTGGCCGGCAGTAGGGATCGAACTCGTGCTGCAGTGGCTGCAGTTTGCTTCATAGTGCTGTGCTTAACCCATGTGCCACCAGGGAGGCCCTACTCTGGCATTTTTTAGTGGTAGTCTTTTTACTCAAGTGGCTAGAATATCTGCGTGGTTTTCCCCCTCCTGTGTTTGAATGTTGCTGGGTCTCTCCTGGACCTGGTCCTATGTATGACCTGGTAAATCAGCATGTAACCCTCACACGCTCACACATGTACTTCCTAGACCACGTCCCTAGCCACTAACCGTGCCTCAGTGCTGCCACCGCCGAAATCTCTGTTCCAGTGACGCCCACTGGCTATTCCCAGCCTCACCTGCCCCTGAACACATATTCTCCTGGGGGTCCCCTGGTCTCTTTCCTGAAAATTCCTTAATATTCAAAAGTCCATTCAGGCTGGTGCAAAGCATATTTTCCCCCCTGAAATTCTTGCGTAAATCAACAGGAAGCCTTCTTTCCCGGTTTTATTATAAAGGGGGAAATGATGGTAAAACTTAAACACACATTGTTATTTTAACATCTAATCTTACATCTGTTGAGGAGTTGTGTTTTTACTTAGAAATACTTGAGCCAAGAATCGAAACCAGAGAACGATGCCTGTTCTCAGCCTTCCGTCTCCAGCTCATTGTTAAAGAACCCAGCGCCCAGAGAACACACTCAGACTCTTGTTGGCTTCAAAAGCCAAATAAGAAATCGAAAAGTCTTGATAAAAAAAAACCTTTTTGATCAAGTAGATTCCTTTAGAAATCTGTGTCAAATTTCTAAAAAGAACTCTGCACAATCTTGCCTTTATAAATCACTATGGCTGAGACACATCCTAAATTTACTTGTATTTCCTTAATAAGTCTGAATTGTTAGATGACCTCTGCATTGATGTTCTGGCTCCTCCCGTCAGCTTCATGGCCCTGAAGGCGCAGCCAATGTTAGGACATTTTTTTCCCCCAAGTGCAGAAACTGGATTGGAACAAGGACTGCTGAATTTGGAAAACATCAGTTGTTTTCTTTTCCCCCCTTCCTTTCCTCCTGTTTATCTCATTCTGCAGCTGGGAATTGCAGGGTTTTTTTTTTTCACTTCAGACTTTTGCTCTCCCTCATCTTTCCTTTGATTTTACAGTTTGTACTGGGAGAGGGTAATGGCCACTTTTCTGTTCGGGAGCTTTTTTTGTTGGTGGTGGTTTCTTCTTTTTCTTTCTTTTTTTCTTTCTTTCTTCCAGTTCCTCCCTTCCCTCCAGATACTGTAGCGACCAAATTTAAAACACTACAGAGTTTAGGGCCCCTGCTGGGCCATTTTAAGTATTTGGACTCCTAAAGGCCCCCAAGCAATAACTACCTGAATTGCTTTTAATTACACCATATAGCTGCATCATTTTACTTCAGATTCTTTTTGATTGATGCTGCAAGGCAATTGTAACCACGGATGATGGGATTAAGTGCCTCTTGAAGTGACTTTAGCTTCTTGTGAGAACAAAGGGAAAGAGGAGAACACTTAGTCCCTTTTTGCCTGAGCTGCCTTTTTCTTTGCTTGCGTAGAAAGAAATACAATTAACAAACATTATCCCCAGAGGTAAATTGAAATGTACATGCAGACAAGAACCGCTCTTGACTGCAATTAGACATATATGATCTGAGGTATTCTGACCATTCATTAGTGCTAATTGTTTGAGAAACAAGCCCGGAACAAATGATTAAAATGTAGGCACCATAACTGGGATTATTAGCATGTGTGATAAGACGTGAGCCTGCAGTTGTGCCAATACAGACTCTGGAAAGTGGTTCTGATTAAGCAAATGCTCGCTTGGGCTCTCCGTGGTGAGCGAGGTGTTTGCTGAAGACCTGGTGGTGTTTACAACAAACAACGTATATCTTTCTTTCTTAATTAGTGGGAATTACTATGCAAATGTTGGTATTTTGTAATTTAATATCCTGCCATAGGCCTGTTCCTGCAGTCTGCTGGTTTTGCTGAAGGCTAGTTTTTGGGTTCGGCTTCTCTGCTGTGCTTTCTTGAAAAGACCCGGTGCTGGGAGAAGCACTGCTCTCTGGACCGTGGTTTGGGAATAGTCCTTCATCCCGCCTGCACGTTGTGGAGAGAGCAAGCTTCTGCTGGGTCCTCGGGGTTCTGATTCAGAGTGGCCTGGCAAGGGCAGCCTGGTCAGGCTTAAAGTGCCTGGCAGCTGGTCAGCCTTTTGCTAAATCCTCTTGACCAGCCCAGGCTGAGCGAGCAGAACCAGGGCAGAGCAGGGAGACTGAGGCTGGGAGACATGGCGACTGAACAGGAAATGCATTTAGGAGTTTGGGGTTAGCAGAGAGAAGTCAGCACCCCTGGGGGTGGGAGGGAGAGGGTAAGCGGTGCAGGGGGGGTCTGACTGCCCAGGAGGGCTTGGGGGAGTGCCAGCGCAGGCCCAGCTGAAACCCCTGGTTGGTCTGTCTGAGAGTGGCCACCCCAGGGCTCCCCACCTGAGCTCAGGGATCCTCTGTCCCCTGCTGCTCTCTCTGGCTCAGACTCAGAGGAGGCACCCCAGGAGCTGGTCCCTTTGGGGTTTCAGCCTCAGTGGTCTGTCTCCCCCAGACCTCCAGGGCTCAGTGCTTAGTGGATCATTAGCGCTTCCCAGAGGAAGTCAAGGATTAAATGAGTTTTTAAAATTAGTCATGCACCCCAAAGGCCAGTGCAAAGGGTCCTTGGGCTGTGTGGCTCTCTGGATGCAGCCATCACCACAGAAAAGTAACTCGAGTCACGAAGAGAATCTCACATAGACTCTTGTGGACAACACAGTGTGAAGAAAGGATTCACCTCTTCATTGTTAATATTCCCTTTGCATTTGCAATAAAATTACAATAAAAATGTTTTATTGCATTTGCAAAAGAAATATTTTATTGCGTTTGCAATAAAAGCGTTATTCTCTGAGTTCCACCAAAAACTAAGGAGCAGTTCATATTCAATAAGAGTGGGTTTGGGGGGAAACTAGGAACGAAGGAAAAGAAGCTGCTCTGTGCTTTGGGCCACCACATGGCTAAGGGTGGCATGGAATTAAGAAAAACATCTTGGTGGGTCCTTCCTGGTGGCGCAGTGGGTTAAGCAACACATTATGAAGCAAGCCACAGACACTGCAGCATGAATTCAATCCCTGCTGCCGGCCGGGGAGGTGACCCACATGGCGCGGCAGACCTCTCCTGCCTCGCCCGCTGCTCCCCTTAGCAGTGTATTTCAGTTGATCTGCCTATTCTGCTCCCCACTCTGTCTCTGGAGAATCCTCTCACACCTGCCCCTGGCCTGTACTCCAGCTCTTGTATGCATAATAAATCAATCCTTTAAAAAAAAAAAAGAAAAACATCTTAAGCTCCCCTAAAATTAGGGCTAGGTCTCGGAAGTTGAACCTCCAGTAGGTATTTAAAAGAATAACTTTATGGGCCTGCAGCACATTAAACACACTTAAAAAACAACAATGAGGTTAGAAAAAGCCTTTGTGATCACATCCATATGTTTAGTTTTAATTTTCATCACACTTAGCTCTGAATAATTAAGAAGGAAAAAAACAATCTTAATCTTATTGTGGATCCCACACAATCAAAGCCACATCCACGTGATTTGTGATCACAGCTTGTGTTCACAGCTTTCGTGTGTGTGGTTTGGGCCTGGCAATTAGACTCAGACTGTGTTTTTTTCTAAAAATTATTCAGCGCTAGAGAGATCAATATTAAATCTTCCCCAAATCTACAAATCGGGAAAACCAGGGAACTATGACTCATAAGATATCAAAATTCCAAGCTCGGTAACACTCTGGCCAACTTTCATTGAGATTGACACATGAAAGGAATTTTTGAGAGAATCCGGGAAGAAAACAGAGATTGCATTAACCCAGGTCATTTTCGTGACAGTTACAAAAAAAAAAAATTAAGATGCAGAGAGAACTATTTTCTCAAAGTCAAACAATTTTCTGGAGGGAAAAAAAGTCTTCCATGATTATGTTCATAGCAAAGAGCCCAGTCGAGGGGGAGAAGCATTAATTTGACACGTTTAGCTGCCATTGAGCTTTTGAAGAACTCTGTGAAAGAATCCATGGTTATAGCCTCAGCCTGACGGGCCTCTCCTGACCTTTAAAAGAAAGTTAAGGAGCAATTGATCTTTCCAGTTCACATTTGCCCAGTTACTTCTAAAGCTCTGCTCAAACCAGGAAATCATCATCTCAGCTTTCAATTTATTCTTTTTTTGAGGCAGAATAACGTAGTCCTCGTGGAGAAATTTTGTGAAGGGTTCTGGTCGGCCCTGTGGTAATTATAATCCCGGTCGCCTCCATGGACTGTTTTGATCCTCTACTACATATTGCCTTTTCCACCACTGGTTTCAGAATCACATCTTCTTCCACTGGAACAATTTTCCCAGATGTCTGTGCTCCTTATGGTCACTGTTGACCAGGATGGACTGAGTACCCTTATATTTGTTACACGCAGAGTTTCACAATCCCACATCCCAAATAGTCTCTACAGGGGCTAAGCAACTTGGGCTGACCTGGCCTTAAGCTTTTTTTTTAAGATTTATTTATTCATGTACACAAGAGCTGGGCTACAGGCCAGAGCTACAGGGGTGAGAGGATTCACCAGAGACAGAGTGGGGAGCAGAACAGCAGATCTACTGAAACACACAGCTGAGGGCAGCAGCGGGCGAGGCAGGAGAGGTCTGCTGCGCCCTGTGGGTCACCCCCCTGGTCGATGGCAGGGATCGAACTCGTGCTGCAGTGGCTGCGGTTTGCTTCATAGTTGCTTCATGCATTGCTTAACCCAGTGTGCCACCAGGGAGGCCCCTGGCCTTAAGCTTTAAATACAGGTTGGGGGCCACCCTGGTGGCGCAGCGGGTTGAGCACTGTACTTCAGGCACTGCAGCACTGGTTCGATCCTCCACCAGGGAGGGGACCCACATGGTGCAGCAGACCTCTCCTGTCTCCCCGCTGCTCCTCTCAGCAGTGTGTTTCAGTCCATCTGCCTGTTCTGCTCCCCACTCTGTCTCTGGTGAACCCTTCACCTCCCGTGACTCTGACCTGTACCCCAGCTCTTGTATGCACAAATAAATAAGTCTTTAAAAAATAAAATAAATGTAGTTTGCTCCAAGTTCCCTTTCTTTGCCTGGTGCCAGCTGGGTTCCCTTGGGAATCCATCCATCAAGCCTCTATGGACAGAGGGTGCTGGGCTTCACTCCTGCACCAAGTGCTCAGCAGCAGCCACCGTTAACTATTAACGAGCAACATCCTTGGGCTGCTTTGTGTTTCCAGGAGCTGGGGGTGGAAGCGGCCAGAAGCAGGAGAGGCTAATGGCATTGTATTCCTTTACGTGGTGCGTCTAGAGGCGCAGGGTTCCCTCTTGACCTCCGTGTCACTCCAAGGGGAAAAACCCTCCGATTTCCCATTCAGATAAAACCTCGGCTCCTCCTTCTCTTACCAAAAGTAGAGCAAGAGAGTGGGATTATGGCAAACACCCCCTAACGGCACATGTCCCATTGTCATGCACTCTTCAACACAAAACCAGGAGCTTTGCAGAAAAACAAAGCTCCTCTCCTCCTCCTGGCCTTTCCCCCTTGCCCTTTCATTCCCTCACCCCCATCTTTTCTCCCCTCCCACCATCCACCCCAACTCTTCCTCCCACCCCCTGCTTTCCTTATTCACTTCCTCTCAAATCCCCTCTCAGCCCCTCTCCCCCTACCTTCTGCCAGGAGTCCTCCCTCCTGTTCACCTTGGGAAGAACAGCAGTGCTTGCCCTCAGAGTACGCCCGCCCATGCATGGGGAAGAGCAGGGCGGAATGGAACCGCTGCCCTGTTTATGAAAAAGACCAGTCCCCATGGGATGGGGCCCTGGCCTTGTTTTCATGAAAAACTTGCCCTTTTCTTTCAGATCCATTAACGTGCACATAGTCATCTGGGGTCACCCCTATTCCTGGGACCTGCCCCCACTCAGACAGGTGCACCTGGAGAACCAGACTCTGGCTAGACCAGGCAGAGTCATGGGTGCAGTGAGGGCCTGCTGGCAGGCAGCTTCTTGTCCGTGTTTGCACAACCGCTGCCCTTTGCAAACGAGTACCAGATGCTGGGGGACTTGATTGGTGTTTGCTGAGTGAATGCATGATCGATGCTGAATGTGGTCAAGATATTTGTGGGTTTTGAAACCATCACATCGATGTGACAAGGGAAACAGATTGAGTTTCTTTTTTTTGTTCTTTGTGGTAAAACATACGTAATAGGCCATGTATCCGTCTTAAATCCATCTTCAAGTTGGACTCCATCCATTCCCAGAACTTGTTCATCTTCCCAAACTGAATTTCTGTTCCCGCTGAACTCTAGCTCCCAGCCCCGGCCCCAGCCCCAGCCCCCGGTTTTCCTCCCGGTCTCTGGGAGTGTGACCAATCTGCGCGCTGGAAGTGGCTTAGTACAGCATATGGTGTCTGCGTCTTCCCCTCAGCATAATGCGTGAGTTTAATTTCTGATATGGACGTTTGTTGGCTTCCTCATTCTGTGTCAAAAGCAAAACCTTTCTTGGCGCTCCCCTGGTCTGAGGAGGCAGAGATCTGCCCTAAAACTGTGTGACCCAGACTTTACTGGGTGAGAGAGGGGTTCGGCTTTGCTCTCTACTCCTGCTAAGTCTGTCCGACTCCTCCTTCCGGGGGGATGGGCCAGGAGGGAAATCCCTCGGGGTGCCCATCCTTGTACAGCCCACAATAGCCAAAAAGCTGGCCCACACCCTTGAGGTACCCCATCCTGTGCACTGGGTGCTTCCTTGCAGGGAGCCCACGGCAGGCCTCAAACTGCCATGCTGTGGAGTCTCCGCTCAGTACAGCATCGAGAGCCTCGTGAAGGCGTGGCAGGGTTTCTTCACCCTAAGTTTGCCCTGACATTGTCCTCTGGTTTTTGGGGAGCCAGGGGGCTGCACGCTGGTCTGTCTGCCTCGTGGCTAATCCCACGAAAGGCCCCGTTCTGCTGATGGGGGGACAAATGGCTCTTCTCTTGCTGAAAGCTCCCTTGGTGCCCGTTGCCATAGAAACCAAAACATAGTTCTTCAAAATAGGGACGGACTCTCGGGTCACTTGTGGACTCGGCAAACTGAGAGCGTAAGTGCACTGAGTACTTTAGATGCGGGTGTCCACCTCCTCGCTTGTAGTCACGTGCAGGGCTGACATTTGCAGGGGAGTTTTGCTGCCCCTTGGTGAGGGGCTTCTTCACCCCTGTTCCATTTTCTTCCGCAGCATCAGAATTGACATGCAAGTCAGACCCACAACAGAGAGCTCATCTTGCCCACTCTGCACCCTTGGGAGAGGCAGTGGCACAGCCATTATCCGTCCCCACCCCTCAAAAGACTGAAGGTTCAGCCCCAAGGGAGGGGCTCCCCAGGAGTTCACCCCACACTCTGGGCTTGGGCGCACTTCCTCGCTAAGTTGTTCTTTCCAAACTTTATCAGCTCTGAGTATCAGCCTTTTTTTTTTTGTTTGTTTAAAGATTTATTTATTTGTGCATACAAGAGCTAAGATACAGGTCAGAGGTGTCGGGGGGTGGGTGAGAGGATCCACCAGAGACAGAGTGGGGGAGCAGAACAAGCAGATCCACTGAAACACACTGCTGAGGGGAGCAGTGGGAGAGGCAGGAGAGGGCTGCTGCGTGTGGGTTCCCTCCCTGGCTGGGGATCGAACTTGTGCTGCAGTGGCTGCGGATGCTTCACAGTGCCATGCTTAACCCCTTATATGCCACCAGGGAGACCCTGTATTTTTTAAAAATTTATTTATGCATATAAGAGATGGGTACAGGCCAGAGGTACAGAGGGTAACAGGACAAGGTGGGAATAGAACAGGCAGATCAACTAAAATACTGCTGAGGGAGCAGCGGGGAGGCAGGAGCGTTCTGCTGCGCCATGTGGGTCCCTCCCTGGCCGGGGATGGAACTCGTGCTGCAGTGGCTGCAGATGCTTCATGGTGCTGTGACTTAACCCCTGCACCACCAGGGAGGCCCTCAACTTCTTTTTTAAAAGAGTGTGAGTGGAAACATTACTGTGTGGTATCCTAAATGGAAATTTGTTGGTATACTATTTTAAAATGATGTATTTTGTGTTTTCTTCTTATTATTTCTTTATGAGTGAATGAGAATTGACTATAATTCATTAGAATTTGTGAAGGCAACTTCTAAAGGGTAAGGGCATATCAAAGATGATTCTTTTTTTTTTTTTTTCTGACTCCGAACACGCCTTTGGTGGTAACTGAATTTGAGTACAGCATGAAATATTTAACAATAATATTGGGGTGGACATGTAGAGTGATATAGCCACTGTGGAAAGCACCACCATGGGTCCTAAAAAATTTAAATATAGAATTCCATGTGATCCATGAATTCCATGTGATCCAACAATTGCACTTCTGGGACAGACACGAAGGGATTGAACCAGACACTTGAACATACACACCTATGTTTACGACAGCATTGCTCATGATGGCCAAGAAGAGGAGACAACCCATTGTCCATCGACAGATGAATGGGAACACAGAATGTGGTGTACGGCACAGTGGAGTATCACGCAGCCTCAGAAAGGAGGGAAATTCTGACATAAAGGAAGGAAGTTCGGCAACGATGGATCTTGAGGACATTATACATTAAAAGTCACCAAAGGACAAATAATCTGTGTGACGCCACATGGATGAGGCACCTGGCGCTGTCCGCTCCACAGAGGCAGGAACTAGAAGGGTGGCTGGGAGGGACTGGGGGGAGGGGAGAGGTGGAGTTATTATTTAGGAGATCCTATGTTCCGTTTTGGAAAGGTGACGCATTCTGGAGGTGGGTGGTGATGGTGGCTACACGAGATGTGACTGTAATCGATGCTGCTAAGTTACATGCTGAATTCACAAGAAACCTGCTGCTTGTGAACGAGACCGGCCCGGGCTCCACTCCCGGCCCCACACGGCCTGTCCAGTGCTCTGGTCTGGTGCTTGTGGGTCACGGCATGCACTCTGGGAGTGCTCGAAACGCTGGTAGCAAGTGGCGCTACACCAACGCCCGCAAGGCCAGGCCAAGCATCCTCGCCCCGGGGGATACCCCGGCCTGGGAGAAGCTCAGCTGGCTCTGCACGATCCCTGCAGAGGGCACTCTGCAAACTTGCCCATCACCTCTGGGCCGCCTCTTGCTGGCTGGCGTGAGCCCCCAGGTCCGCTGGAAGTGGTGCCTGCAGCGGAGACCGCTGTGATGTAAGACGGGGAGGGGCGCTCAGAGGAGAACTCCCTGTGTCTCCTGCCACTTCCTGCGCGCTCCCTTTCTGGGGCGTGGCGGGTCACCCCCCAGGTGGTTTCCAGAAGAGGCCCCCCACCCTCCGCACAGGCCTCCCTGCACCACAGCCCCTGGCACCTGGTCTCGTGCACGCATTCAGAGCGGTCATCTCCAGAGACGCACAGGGCCATCCCTTGAGTCCCGGACTTTCTCAGGTCTGACCCCAGCGACCACCAGTTCCCGGGCGACCTCCGGAGTCACACCTGAGGCCGGCAGTGTGGAGCCCACCAGCCCCGGCTGTGACCTGTGAGCGCACACAGAAGCACTCCCTTCCCCGGCACCGCATCTTTGAAAAGACTCAGTTTTTCACAGAAAGATTAAATGTGATATAATATTAAGCTCTAAGTGCAATTTTTAAAAGTCCAATTGCTAGGGCTTCCCTGGTGGCACAAGGGGTTGAGCACCACACTCTGAAGCATCCGCTGCCACTGCAGCGCGAGTTCGATCCCCGGCCAGGGAGGGTACCCATATGGCACAGCAGACCTCTCCTGCTTTGCCTGCTGCTCCCCTCAGCAGTGTGTTTCGATGGATCCACCTGTTCTGCTCCCGACTCTGTTGCTGGTGACTCCTCTCACACTCAGTGCCTCTGGCCTGTACCCCAGCTCTTGTGTACATAAGCAAAAATAAAATCTTTAAAAAAAAAATAAAAGTCCAACTGCTATACAGATGCATTTCACCTGAATACAAACCCGCTTGTTAAGTAGGTGCGCGCGGGCCTGGCCCAGCGTCTTCAGAAGTTGCCGCGCAGGTGCCTCTTGCACCGTGAGTCCAGAGCAAAATAACCCGAGTCTGCGGTCTTTGCCGGAGCCCAGCGCGCGCAGAGAGCTCAGAGAAGGAGGTGCCTGCCCTCTTGCTGGGCGTCACTCGCGGGTCTGTGCATCTTCAGACTGCTCCGTCCTCAGGACTTGGGAGCTGCTCTTCAGCACTGGGTGTTTTCATCAGGGAAGGTTCTGTTGAATTTTTTTCCCTCTGTAGTGAGATAGCTGTATGGTTTCGTAAAAACTGTCCATTTGAGCTCAGTCTGACGGGGAAATGAGGCTCTCTGGACCAGCACCGAGTTGATAAGACCCCGCCTATCCGGCGGACGGCACAGAAACCACCAGTTGGGTTCCAAGCCACCACGATACAGCGAACATCGCGGTAAACGAGTCACTGTCTTGTTTCCTGGTGCATATAAAAGCTGTGTCTACACCGTAGCCTAGTAAGTGTGCGACAGCATTGTAGCTAAAAAAATGCACATCCCTTAAATAAATGTGACACGGAGCCACGAAGTGAGCCCCTGTGCTGGAAAAATGGCGCCAGCGGATTTGCTTAACCTGGGCGGTCAACAACCTTCATTCAACCCTGACCCTCATTCCCTGAAACCCCAAGTGTCTGCGCTGCACAGCAAAGCCAAGTGCAGTGGGAGGCACTGGCCTCGGACACCCAAGACTCACCCCAAGTGCCTGCTCTGCTGTGGAAGTCTGGTGGAAACCAGCAGCCCCGGGTTAGGTGCGGCCTTCGCAGAGCCTCCCGGCGTGTCCTGCACCCCACCGCACTGAGACAAGTCAGAATGCCTAGAGCTGAGGAGGGGATGAGGGGGGAGCAGAGCAAGTGGGGTCCGGGGAGCAACGCAGAGGTGGGCTTGGGGGCCAGGCTAACTCAGCATCTGGCTCCACAGAGAACACCGTGTGTGCAGGGCTGAGTGGTGGACAGAGTAACCGGTGCCGGGAAACACAGCCTCCCTGGCTGGAGTCGGTCTCTCGCGGGTCAGCTTCCATGCGTGTGGATGGGACTTGCTCTGGTTAAGCGTTTTTCACAGCGGGCCCTGTCGGGGCCTCTGGCCTTCTCTCCTCTTTCTGGGTGGCAGGGGTTCTGGGGTGCCTGGGTCATGCCTACGTGACAGGCTTCTCTTTGGGCATCTCTTGCCCTTTGAAGTTCCATGTCCACATCACCTCCGCGCCCTCCGCTGCCCTGTGCTGGGGTGGGGCCCCCGCGGAGCGGCCATCCAGCACGGGGAATGGGAAGTTGGCACACTCCTTCCCTGCCTTAGCGTCTGCCCTCAGCTCACCTTGGGTGTCCCTCACCTGTCCAGCCCCCTTGGCCACCTGCAGCTTCTGGAATGGAGGAGCAGGCTAGGCAGAATCCTCCTGGGTCTCAGCACTGGACTCTTCCCCTCAGAGCTTGTCAGCACCCAAAGCAGGGGCTCCCTTCCCTTCATGTCCCCAGTCTTGCCCACGCCACCTCCAGCAAGTCTCAGACCCTCTAGCTGGTGGCAACCAGGCAACTCCCTCTGGTCAAAAAAGAAAAAGCAGGGCTTCTCTGGTGGTGCAAGGGGTTGAGCGCCGCGCTATGAAGCATCCGCGGCCACTGCGGCACGAGTTTGATCCCCGGCCAGGGAGCTGGCGCAGCAGACCTCCCGGTCTCGCCGCTGCTCCCCTCAGCAGTGTATTTCAGTAGATCCGCCTGTTCTGCTCCCCACTCTGTCTCTGCTGAATCCTCTCACCCCCACACTTCTGGCCTGTACCCCAGCTCTTGTGTGCACAAATAAATAAATCTTAAAAACAGCCCACGAGTTTGTCATCTCACCTTGGACTTGACGTAAGAATCTAGTTTGAAAAGCTAGTTCAGCAAGGATTTCTCTGTGTTCACTCTTCCCCTTGTGCCCCAAGCCCCTGTGGAGACAGGTGATTGTGAGTGGGGCGCGTGCCCTAGAGCACCAAGGTTTCCAAGCAAGGAAACCACCTCTCCCTCAGCCATTCTCCCCCAGTCACTTGATTAGCGGAGGTGGCACTAACCCCCCAGCTCCCTTGTTTGAGTGCGGTGGGGCTAGAGGCCAGCACTGGTCCGTGCCCGAGGACCCCTGTGCCTCTGGGACCCGGCACCGCTGGTGGTACGCGGGTGCTGCTGTGGAGGGTCTCGTCCTTGACTCCGCCGTGAGTCTCCCTGGAAGCTCTGAGAGCTCACTGCCAGGCTCAGCTCTAACCCTTTGGGGTATGGCCTGAGGCTTCTTCTAAGTTCCCCAGCTGCTTGTGCTTTGCAGCCCGAGTCCAGCTGGTCTGTTAGCGCTGAGTAGAGCAACTGTGGACGTAAAAGTCGTATCCCCACGTGTGGCCCTTCCAGTGGGTATCGTTGATGGTTACTGCTATTTCAGATGCTGTTAGCAGTTTGAATGCTAATTTTTTTTTTTTTTTATCAGAAAGACTCTTAAGATGTGGATTCTTTCAGGTCTGCTCCCTTTTCAGTTCCGATCTTACACATCCACTTGTGCATCATGGTAGCAATGGCTCATTTAAAGGACAATTTCCTGCTTGGGGGTAGGGGGTTCCCTCCAGCCTGGCTGCAGCAGGACCAGAACCAACTCTAAGAAGCCCCAGATCTTGGGCCTCACCCCAGACCAGGGCTATCAAAGTGTCTTGACTGTGGCTTTAGCGTCGGCACATCTGAAATCTCCTCAGGAGGTTCCCGCGTACCCTGAAGTTTGCAGCAACCTCGAACAGTTTCTTGGCTTCGAGTGCTGAGCACGCCCTACGGGCTTGTAATATGCAGCTTCTGATCCAGTGGGTCTAGGTGGGGTCCCAAATTCTGCATCTCTAACAAGTGTCCATGGTAGATGCTCCCCTGAGAGGTGGGTGATACTCGCAGGAGCTCAGGTAGGAGACAGGGTGCTGGTCTGTATGCGCGGCCCCCGAAGTGACACCAGGTCTTAAGGGCCTAGAGGAACTTTAAGAAATCCCTGAGCTGTGGCTCTGTTACCTGGGAATTTTTTTTTTTTTAAGATTCATTTATTTATGCATTCAAGAGCTGGGGTACAGGCCAGAGGCATGGGAGGTGACACCCGAAGTGACACCAGGTCTTAAGGGCCTAGAGGAACTTTAAGAAATCCCTGAGCTGTGGCTCTGTTACCTGGGAATTTTTTTTTTTTTTAAGATTCATTTATTTATGCATTCAAGAGCTGGGGTACAGGCCAGAGGCATGGGAGGTGAGAGGAGCCACCAGAGACAGAGCGGAGAGCAGAACAGGCAGATCCACCGAAACACACTGCTGAGGGGAGCAGAGGGCAAGACTGGAGAGGTCTGCTGCGCCATGTGGGTCCCTTCCCTGGCCGGCAGCAGGGATCGAACTCGTGCAGCAGTGGCTGCGATTTGCTTCATAGTGCGTTGCTTAACCCATTGCACCACTAGGGAGGTCCCTGTTACCTGGAAATTTAATCTGATTGCACTGGGCATCCAGCACTGGACGATTTTAAAGAGCTCCTGAGGTGAGGTGGGCTCTGGTGGGTCTCAGGTGGAGATCCCCACAGCCTTGGAGCCAGCTCTGCCTTGGAGTGATAGAAACAGTAAATGCAGCCAGTGGGGAGGAGAGGGAGAGACCAGGACCAGGCTGGGAGAGGCCCCCTCCAGCCAGAAGAACCCTGGGGCCCACCAAGCGGAGTCTTGTCTAGAGAGAGGTCCCTCTGTGCAGAGAACTCACCATAAGGCAACCAGATTTTTTCGGCTCATCTTAAGCCCCTGGTTTGCATATTGTTTGAATACATTTACATGTTGACTATCAAGAGCCCCTAACTCCAAATATGTAAGATAAAATAAAGTAAGTTAGATCTGACACCCACTGCAGTTGTATTCATACGCGGTAGCCAGCACTTTACACCACTCAAGTCGGGAACAGATTTTGAAACAGCCGGTGTGGGGGGAGGAGGGGACAGGCCAGCTGCAGGGGGGCAGGGGGAGAGGCTTGGGGATGCCTCCGTGGGCACCTGCCGCCTGCCACCTGCCCGGTGACAGCCCCTCCCGGACCTCAGAGCCTGCAACAGAACCTGAAGCCCGAACACTCCTACGTCTGACTTCTTTTTATTATTCCAAACACTCGTGCCATCCTTGACCTTCTTCTCCAGCTTTGTGCTGTCGGGGCCTTCAGGCCTCCTGACCCAGCTCACAAGCCTTTCTTCTGGGCTTCCTCCCTGGGTCTGATGGGCATGTCTTGTTCCTTTGGTGCTGCCTCCCTGCGGCGCTGAGCACAGTGCAGGGCAGGGTGCTGTGTGCAGCTGTGAGGGTGTGCTCTGGTCAGGGGTGCCTAGTGCGGGCCACCAGGGGAGGCTGGGCTTCAGCTCTGCGCTGCTAACCGAAGTTTGTCAGAATAGCAGTAGGGGCCGACTCCTTGTGCTCCATCTGCTCAAAGGTGCGTGGGAATGCCATGTGTGTTAGTGTGGGCCAAGTCAGTGGGGGCTTATTAGTGCTCACAAAACGCATGGCTGGGTGGGGGCACAGATACATGACTGCATGACTGGATGGTGCACGGATGCATGGATGCATGGCTGGGTGGGTGCATAGATGCATGGATGGATGGATGCATGGCTGGATGGGTGCATTGTTGCATGGATGGATGGATGCACGGATGCATGGCTGGATGAGTGCGCAGATGCATGGATGAACAGACAAGTATAAGACAAAGTGGGGCAGCAAGGATCAATAAGAGGTCTCATGGTCATCTAGCTAAAGGTTAATGAGAACCTGAACTAGGATATAAACAGTCTTTATGCAGAGGAAAGGATAGAAGCATAGAAGAAACAACAGTATCTTAGGTATGATTAAAGGGTCAGGGCAGAAAAGGGAAAGAGGGAATACACACGACCTCTACCTGTTATCACCACTGACTCTGTGTGGGGGGGTGATGGATTGTCTTTTGATTTTTCTTGTGAGTTAATACTAATTGACAACACTGTATAGGTTTCAAGGGTACAGCCTCTCACCTTAGCAGGTATATATATATCACTCCATGTCCACCACCCAATGTCCGGTCACCCACCAATGGGTCCCTTCTACCTATGCCTTCGCCACTGTTATACTGCCAGAGATTAAGAGTTTCTTTTTCTTTTGCTTGCTTGGTTGATTTTTCCCTTTATGTTCTATGAATGAGCAAATCATATCACATTTGTCTTTGTCATTATTTACTTAGCATCATCCCTGTAAGGTCCATCTGTGTTTTATGCATGGCGTTATTTCATCTTTTGATGGCTGTATAGTATTCTGTGGTATATATTTACCGTGTATACTTACCTCACTCTCCCATCATCTTGCATTGTTTCCATATCTTGACTGTTGTGAATAGTGTGACCATGGGGGAATCACCACTGACTCTTGACTTGTACAAGAATAAGCACAATATGCTGGCATATTAGTCTTAACACCCTCTTTGGAGACATGATTCTGGTTGATTAGTGAGGTAACAGGAATTGCAGACCTCTTCAGTGCCAGGCCGGTGCTGAGCGTGACCCAGGACACCACCCCTCTCAGAGAGCTAGTGATCTAGGTGAGGACCCTGAAGCCGGGCTGTGCTGAGAGTAGCACATTGGGGTGACAGGTGTCAGGTAACCCAGCTGGTGACACCCACCTCTGCGGACTGCTGTGTGCTGTCCCCTGGAGGGGTGTGAGGTGTCCTGCTTCTCGTCAGTCTTGTTACTACCAGTCATAATACTGAGTTGAACCATTGAGAATCCCATTTTTTTAGGCCAAAAATGACCAGATGTCAGCTACTTCATTTAGTTCATCCAACACTTTGTGCTATACTGTGCTGTCATTTGAAATCTTTTAAATGGTTTTACTCATTTGTTTTAAACCAACTGTATTTAAAAAAAGAACTGTGTACAATAGGAAGAAATATGCCAGAGCAGAAATATCTTAATCCCAGACTGTGCAGTTCAGAGGTACCGCTGATCACATTTTGATGTATTTCCTTTCAAACATTTTTCTTTGCATTTTGTACAAAAAAGAGATGTTATTGCATATACAATGTAGTTTCTATTTTTTTTAAAGATTTACTTATTTATGCATACAAGCACTGGGGTACAGGCCAGAATTGTGGGGGGTGAGAGGATCCACCAGAGACAGAGCGGGGAGCAGAACAGGCAGATCCACCGAAACACACTGCTGAGGGGTGCAGCAGGAGCAGCAGGAGAGGTCTGCTGCGCCATGTGGGTCCCCTCTCTGGCCGGAGGCAGGGATCGAACCCGTGCTGCAGCGGCTGTGGTTTTTTTCATAGTGCGTTGCCTAACCCACTGTGCCGCCAGGGAGGCCCAATGCACTTTATTTATTTTTAAAGATTTATTTATGCATACAAGAACTGGGGTATAAGCCACAGGTACAGGGAGTGAGAGAAGTCAGAGACAGAGCGGGGAGCAGAACAGGCAGATCTACTGAAATCCACTGCTGAGGGGAGCAGCTGGCGAAGCAGGAGAGGTCTGCTCCCTCCCGGGGATCGAACTCGTGCTGCAGTAGCTGCAGATGCTTCATACTTCGGCGCTTAACGCCACAAGCGAGGCCTGCCATGTTTTCTATTTTATCTGCATTAAAATAAGGTTGTTGTTTAAATTACAAATATAGTGAATTCTCCTCTGACTCACCCCAATCGTGTCCCCTGCAGGAAGGCACCCATGCCAGCTGCCCTGTCCAGGCGCGGCTGCAGCTCCTCACCTGCTCACAGGTACACCCCTCGGAGGGCGGTGCTCTACGTACCTGGAAATGATGAGAAGAAAATAAAGAAGATCCCGACCTTGAATGTGGACTGTGCAGTGCTGGACTGCGAGGATGGGGTGGCAGCGAACAGAAAGGTAACGACAGGTGTCTTCCTGCGGGCGGGAGAAAGGCACGGGACTTTGGGTACAGTTCTGGGGTGTCACTCACTGCTCAGAAGGACGTCTTGGTACAGGCACACCTCAACATGCTGCAGGGCCAGCCCCGACCACCCCAAGTATGTGCGTTTTCTCCATGCTTGTAGAAGTCACGTCTCCACTGCAGGCTGTTAGGCATACAGGAGCACTGGGTCAAAAAGAAGTGCTCGTACCATTACGGCCAAAACCTGCTTACCGGCATCTGGGCCTCCTTCTCTTAACAGTCATCTTTTTGCTGGTGGAAGGTCTTGTAGAAAAGCATTCTCTGCGGGGTGCGATAAAGCCGCATGCAATAAAATGAGGTGTGCCTGGACCACCTTTGGTGATTACTGTAGTAGTCTCTCCTCCACCTAGTCCTCCCAAGGGTTTTGAATGTGTTTCTTTTTCTAAAGGATGGAAAAGCCCTATCAGAGTATCCTTAAAATCATGACTTTCAGTACAAGTGACTATGCTTATAGGCAGAGAGACTATCCGTTTTGGCTGTGGTATTTGTTGGCTGTGGTATTTGTTGGCTGGGTAAATGACTTACTCCTGGAATCCTGGTGTGTATTTTTCTGACCAAGAAGATGGAATTAGGAATTTCTTCTTCTTTTTTACTACTGATTGATTGTATGGAGTAGTGACCTTATCTATTTTGGCACAGTGCCAAGAAAATAAAAGCTAGTCTTCTCTGGATAAATCACCATTTCTCCTACTTAATTAAAGACTCTTTTAAGCCTTTTAAATACATAGAACCATCGGGTTGCAGCTTTTGACTGATTTCCTCATGGCCTGCTCAGAGAAATGAGTCTTAGAAAAATATCCAGTTTGCAAACAGGTACAAAGTGTGCTCTTACTGGTGACTCGGCCAGTGCTTTTTCTTTCTTTTGGGTTTACTTTGTTTCCAAGTTTTTTGTAACGAACATGCATTTGTTCAATAATTAGATGAAACATTAATCATTACAACAGTAGCTTATGAGTACACTGATCTCTTCGCATTAAAAACATGCTTTCACTTAATTTTTACCGATCCATTCCCTAAACGGTGAGTTTGAGCTGGAAGTGGGTTGTGGGTCTGGGGCTGGGGGGAGCGGGCCGTCTGGGTTTATGCCTGCTTGGAAAATTCCTTGTCCTGGTGATATGAAATCCTGTGATTGTATAATATGACTTTCTTAATTAATTGCTTTCCTTGGAGATTTTAGCAAACAAAAATTTGCCTTTTTTTTTCTTTTTTTTTTTTTTTGTAAAGCTACTTTCCAGCATCTCTCTAATGGTTAAAATAAGGCTTCACAAGTGTTTGGTAAAGGATTAGATTTTGCCCGTGGAATCTAAAGAGCCTACTCAACATCTTTGGCAGATGCCAAGGAAAATACAATTAATCTTCCTCCCAGAGATTAAGGTAAATAAGCCTTTTTTTTAATTTTTGGAAGGCTATAATGTGATTCCAGTACACTTCCTTCCAAAACTCATGTAGTGCCCGGTGAGAATAGATGAATTTCCAGTCCTGTAGTCCAGGGCGTTTCGCTTTGCCTGCACTTCTTATCTGTTCTGTGAGTGACAACATCTTCTTTTGTCAGACTCAGGGATTAATTACAGGAGGGAGGGGGAGTTTGATAAAATGTCTGGAAGTAGGAAATAGATTAGATAAATCCTATAGCAATCATGAGTACAGGGGAATTTATTTTAGCATGTAGCATAGTGAGCCATTATCAGGTGCTCTGATAAACTTCTAATTTTATTTCCTCACCGATCTTGAGGCTATCTTCCCTAATCACCTCAGACTGTCCTGCCACCCAGGTGACTTGGAAATATGATTCTTTCCTGCCTCACATCTCCTTACTGCTCATCTTATACTGAGGCCACTGCTCACATCTCTTTACTGTCCATCCTTATACTGAGGCCACTGCTTAGGAGAAACCCAAGGCATAAGGAGGTGTGGGGAAGGGGGTAGCGGAGGGAGGGGGCCAAAGGTCTCTTGAAGGAGAAACTGCCCATCCCTTTTAGACATCTTTGTCAGGGACACACTCCAGTTTTCTTGCCTCATTTGCTAGGCATACTGTTTGATGTTACTAATCTCGACATCCACTGAATTTCCTTTTTTTAAGATTTATTTACTTATTTATGCAAACAAGAGCTGGGGTACAGGCCAGAGGTGTGGAGGGTGAGAAGATTCACCAGAGACAGAGTGGGGAGCAGAACAGGAGAACTGACTGAAATACTCTGCTCAGGGGAGCAGCGGGCAAGACAGGAGAGGTCTGCTGCACCATGTTGGTCAGCACCCTGGCCGGGGATTGAACTCGTGCTGCAGTGGCTGCACATAGCTTCATAGTGCAAAGATTTAATCCTTTGCATCACCAGGAAGACCCCTAAATTACCCTCTCTTATCCACAGAAAGTCACGGTAAGCCAGGCTGTTACGTGTACAAAAATTTTTTTCCTTAAAAATCTCTATCCAGGGGCCTCCCTAGTGGTGCAACGGGTTGAGCACTGCACTATGAAGCATCTGCAGCCACTGCAGCACGAGTTCGATCCCCAGCCAGGGAGGGGACCCACATGGCGCAGCAGACCTCCTGCTTCGCCCGCTGCTGCCCTCAGCAGTGTGTTTCAGTCCATCTGTCTGTTCTGCTCCCCGCTCTGTCTCTGGTGAATCCTCTCACCCCCCACACCTCTGGCCTATACCCCAGCTCTTGTATGTATAAATAAATAAATCTTAAAAAATAAATAAATAAAAGTCTCTATCAGGGAACTAAATTTCATCTTCTGCCTTTCATTTTATAGACCTATTCTGTCCTAGTTTTTGTGGATTATGGATTCATCATGCAACATTTATACCATTTGAGAATTCAACCAGCACACCTTATGAAAGCTTAACAAGCTTCTGTTGGAAATGTTGAGGTCACAGCCAGGTGCTGCACAAGTGTGCCACTAGAAACTTCTGTTCAAGATTAGTAAACAAACACACAATACTAATTAAATGCCAGACACTATTCTAAGGACAAGGTACTATTATACTCCTCCTACGGATCAGGAAACTGAGGCACAGAGAGGCCAGGTTCATGGGTCAGTACTGTGCGGATGGTCATCCAGTCACCCAGCTCTCTTAAAATCATTTCATGGGGAGAAGCGATTTCAGCTAAGCCTATTTCAAGATGGAGATGCCGTCTCTCTTTATCCTGTGTAGCTGCGCTTCTCCCCTGCACCTCCACCTTGCCCATACTGTGAGATTAGGTAAAAAAGACTTGACCCACGTCAGTACCTAGTTGTTGCCACCGTCATTTTGAAGTGCTGCCAGTACAAAAATGATCATCCCCACCACTTCCTGAGGTCACTGTGTAACAGGGTTACATGAAACGCTTTACATATGTTGACTCACTTAAGCCTTAAAGTTTGTAAGTAATCCAAGGTCACAATGCCATTAAATGGCAGGAACAAAGAGATTTAAATCTCCAAGAACTTTCACCAGGAATTGGCCACAAGTTGATTCACCTGTTGGCATATTCCAGAATCACCTTTTTATCCTTTCTTGGAAGTTGTGCCTTGGTTTCTCACTCTCTCTCTTTTTTTTTTTTTTTAAAGATTTATCCATTTATGCATACAAGCACTGGGGCACAGGCCAGAGGTGTAGGGGGTGGTGAGAGGACTCACCACAGAGAGCGGGGAGCAGAACAGGCAGATCAACAGAAGTACACTGCTGAGGGGAGCAGCGGGCACAGCAGGAGAGGT
>JAGFMF010011662.1:3350634-3365570 GCA_019455555.1 Galemys pyrenaicus
CCCCCCCCTGGCCGGCAGCAGGGATCGAACTCGTGCTGCAGTGGCCGCGATTTGCTTCGTAGTGCGTTGCTTAACCCACTGCGCCACCAGGGGAGGCCCGGTTTCTCACTCTCTTTTCTTCTCTTTGTGAATTTCACAATTACTCAAAGATTGACAGGTCCTTCATGTTCATATCTCAAGATCCTTACAGTACCCTGGGATATAATGCGTTAGAACCAGGGGATTCCATCCATTTGAAATATCCAGAGGAGCAGAAACTTTTCAGGTATCTCATATTCTTTTTTTTTTCTTTAATTGAAGTCACCTCTTAAGTGTGTTTCTTTCTTTTTCATGGAGGAAATCGACAGAGCTCATTTTTGATAAGTTTATTTCTTACTAGCAGAAATCCATATTAAAACTCATTTCAAGTGATCTAGTTACAGTTTTGCTAAAGTGAAATGTTTATGGCCTAATTGAACTTTCTTGGCATTTTGAAAACTTGGTTCATTTTATACCACATTTCTTTCTTTTTTATTAATATACTGATCCAGTGTTTCATTTGATTTGACTTTGTGGAGTATGAGCTTATAGTGAAAACAACAGGAGCTTCCTTGAATCAATTTGTAAGCATAGAATAGTTACAGGAGGCCCTAATCCTGTCCTACTAAGCCAATTTGTATGTAAGTAGTTCCCTCACGTGGAGGGTGACACCACCAGCTCACCTTCCCAAACAAGGATGATGAAAAGCCACCGCCACTCCCCCTTTATCTTCTCCTGTTCATTGTTAAATGCATGAGGAGATGCCAGGCTATCAGGTGTTGCTTGCTGGGATACGGTGAAAGCAGGCCAAGGTAACGTGCAGAGGAGTCTTTATGACACTGGGTAAGGCCAACAAAGTAGGAATGGAATAAATGCAAGCGGGATTCCAGGCCTAGTCCTTTAGTTGACGAAACACTTAAATCTATTTTTAAATTTATTTAATATTTAATTTTATTTTTTTAGACTTTTTTTTAAAGATTTATTTATTTATGCATACAAGCACTGGGGTGCAGGCCAGAGGTATGTGGGGGGTAAGAGGATCCATCAGAAATAGAGTAGGGAGCAGAACAGGCAGATCAACTGAAACACACTGCTGAGGGGAGCAGCAGGCAAGGCAGGAGCGGTCTGCTGCGCCATGTGGGTCACCTCCCCTGCCGGCGACAGGGATCGAACTTGTGCTGCAGTGACTGCGTGGGCTTCATAGTGTGTTGCTTAACCCACTGCGTCACCAGGGAGGCCCCTAATATGTAAGTTTAAATGTAGAAGTTTAAATATTCAGCCAGTGACTGTGGCAGGCAGGAGGCAATACAAAGATGGTTACCTCTGGTCTTCAACCTGGAGGACTCAAGACTGATAGTGAGAGGAGCAAAAAACGTGAATAATTACACTGTAACAGGTTCGTTGTCCGTGTAAAATGAGAACTTGTACCTTTTATTATCACCTGGCTCTAAGTATTTTTTCATTTCCATTTTGAGTTCTTTGGTTAGCCAGGACATTTTAAAACTATTGCTTTCCAAACTCTCTGTGGCTACAAATCAGTTTGGTTCTTTTTATTTGTTCTTACTTGTTTTATTAAAAATCTTTTCCAATTCATTGTAGACCCATACTTTCATAAGACACAGTAAAAATGGATTGCTCTAAAAAGTAAGTGCTGCCTTGTATCACAGCAGTGTCCAGTGCTCTAGAATATACTAAGGTCATGCTCCACATTTTCTGCTTACCTCCTAGTGGCGTACTTGACGTTTGTGGAACAAGAGTGATCCACAAACCCCAGTTTGAAAGGCAGGGACTTAGAATGTTTAATTTCCAGGTGTATGGAAAGTTTTAAAATACTTTCTTTCATTTCTGACCTCTAGTTTAGTTGCATGATCATTAGAAAATATGATCTAAATGACACTGATTTTCAAAAAGTTGTTGAGTCCTGCTTTATGGACTAATACATGTGCTATTTTTATAAACGTTTCCTGTGTGCTGTATTCAGAGTTGTATATATTTTTCACTTTTGTTCAAATATCCATATCTTTACAGATTTTCAACTCCTTGCTTTGAAAGTAATTGAGATGCTAGTTGAAATCTATCCACCACAGGAGAATTTGTCAATTTCACCCAGATGTTCTATTTTACTAGGTGTATACAAATTTAGAATTATTATGTACTCCTAGTATGCAGACTCATTTATTATTATGCACTGACCCTCTTTTTTTTTAAAAAAATTATATGATATAAGAACTGGGGTACAGGCCAGAGGTATGAGGGGTGAGAAGATTCAGCAGAAACAGAATGGAGAACAGAACAGGCAGATTAATTAAAGTATACTGCTGAGGGGAGCATGGTTGAGGCAGGGGGAGTCTGCTGCGCTGTGTGGGTCACCTCCCTGGCTGAGATTGGACTCATGCTGCAGTGGCTGTGGATGCTTCATAGTGTGGTGCTTAACCCCTTGTGCCACCAGGGAGGCCTCTAACCTCTCTCTCTCTCTTTTTTTTTTTTAAGATTTATTTATTTATGCATACAAGCACTGGGGTACAGGCCAGAGGTGTAGAAGGTGAGAGAATCCACCAGAGACAGAGCGGAGAGCAGAACAGGCAGATCAATGGAAGTACACTGCTGAGGGGAGCAGCGGGCACAGCAGGAGAGGTCTGCTGTGCCATGTGGGTCCCCCCGCTGGCCGGCAGCAGGGATCGAACTCGTGCTGCAGTGGCTGCGGTCTGCTTCATAGTGCGTTGCTTAACCCACTGCGCCACCAGGGAGGCCCTCTCTCTCTTTTTTTCAAAGGTTTATTTATGTATACAAGAACTGGGGTCTAGGCCAGAGTGCAGGGAGTGAGAGGATTCACCAGAGACAGAGGGGGTGCAGAACAGGCAGACAGACCGGAATACACTGCTGAGGGGAGCAGCAGGCGAGGCAGGAGAGGTCTGCTGCGCTGTGTGGGTCCCCTCCCTGGCCAGGATCGAACTTGTGTTGCAGTGGCTGCAATAGTTTGATAGTGCTGAACCTTAACCCCTGCACTACCACTGACCTCTTGAGACCCTTTAATGCTTTCTACTTTAAATGTAAGTATAACTAACAAGATCTTTCTTTTGGTTCACATTTGACCATTTTATTTTCAGCCTTTTGCTTTCAACTTTTCATTATCTTTATGTTTCAAATATATCTGCTGTTGTTTTTAAACATTTTTTTAAAGATTTATTTATTTATGCATACAAGAGCTTGGGTACAGGACAGAGGTGTCGGGGGTGAGAGGATTCACCACAGACAGAGCAGGGAGTAGAACAGGCAGATCAACGGAAGTACACTGCTGAGGAGAACAGTGGGCAAGGCAGGAGAGGTCTGCCTCACCATGTGGGTCCCCTCTCTGGCTGGCAGCAGGGATTGAACTTGTGCTACTGTGGCTGCGGTTTGCTTCATAGTGCGTTGCTTAACCCACTGCACCACCAGGGAGGTCCTATTTTTAAACATTTTATATCCATGTGGACAATCTCTTCCTTCTAATTGAAACATTGATCCATTTACTTTTAATGTAATCACTGATAAGATTATGTGTAAGTATACCATTATATTTTGTCCTGTTTCTTTTTCATCTGTTCTATGTTTCTTTTTCTTTCTTGCCTTATAAAAGGTTATTCAACTTTCTTTTAGTTCATCTTTTCCTCTCTTAATTTAGAAGTTTCAGTTCTATTTCTAATTTGTTGATTACTCTTGAATTTTACTAAGTATATGTTTAACATCCTAAAAATCTAGATCTTCTTTCTGGGCAATAAAGACTTTTAGAAAAATTTGACTCGAATAATCCTTGCAATTTAAGTTGTGCTTGCCCAATATTTTAATTATCACTTTTTAATCCCATGATTTAATCCCTATATATCTTACCATTACTCTGTTCATCATTCCTTCTTGTATCTCAGACCTTTCTGGGTCATATTTCTTTTTCCTCATATGTGTCCTTCAGAATGTCCCTATAGTGAAGGGTTGTTGATGGTGAACCCTCATGGTTTTTGTTTATTTGAAAATGTCTGATTTCTCTGGATAGATAAATCTGGATTGGTGGATATTTTCTCTCAGAATTTTGAAGCTATTGTTTTGTTGTTTTCTAGTTGCTATTATTGATACTGGAAGCTGCATTGTCAGTGTGAAAACCAGGTTACTTGTCTTTTCTTCTTTGGCTTCTTTTAGAATCTTTTTTTGTCTTTGGCCTATAGTACTGAAGATTTACTAAAATATCAACTAGTTACTGACTGATCCTCTTTCCCTCCTTCCCTCCTTCCTTCTTGCTCGTTATATCTTTCCTGTATTTGTGGATTCATGTCTTTTATCACTTCAATAAAATCTCTGCCATTAGTCTTTCACATATTGTTTCTCTTCCCCCCTTTCTATTTTTTCCTTCAGAGATACTGAGTAGACATATTTACGAACTTTTCATTCTATCCTCCTATCTCTTACAATCTTTTCATATTGTCTGTCTTGTTTTTCTGTGTTACATTCTGAATAATCCTTCATGTCTAATTAATAGTTTTCTTATTCTCTCTTCAGTTGTGTCTGATTTGTTTAACCCAACCTATGAGTTTTAATTTTAGTGATCACATTTTTCAATATAAATTCTACTTGGTTCTTTTTCATATCTGTTCTGAATCTGATTACTTCAATAATTTTATCATCTGAATAACTTTTGTTGTAAATTGATTTCATAGTATAAATACATAATGATTAGAATTAACTTATGAGAATTCTAAGGGCCTAGAGTAAGTAGGTTTTCCTCCAAGGAGAATTTGTGTTTGCGTCTTTGCTTAGAGTCAGAAACATCACTAATTTGGAGTCTCAGCTGATATTTTTCCCAACTTTTCAGTGTTCTCAGGCTTAGTTTCCTGGTCTGTTACAGGCATTTGGTTCCTTCCTATCATGAAAGCAAGAGGACCCCATTTGCCTTCTAAGCTTCAAAAGTCAATGCTTCAAAAATTCCGTAGGTTCAGCCACCTCCACCAGGCTCTGTCCTTTGAATGGTGCCGGTAATTCTATCTGTTGTACTTCCCAGGACACATGTGAGGCCCAGAGGAAAAATAGTGATTGTGGAGAAGACAGTTGGAGGCAGCAGCACAGAGGCAGGAAAGGGAAGGCTCCTGTGTCCCCCAGAGTAAGCCACTTGCTAAGTGCTTCTTCACAGTCATTCACACCATCACTCCTAGAGTTCCCTGTTGGACTCAGCCACCCAGGAGTTGTTGCATTATCAGGTGTGAGCTGCTCATTAAGAAACACCAAGCATCAATCAAGACTTATTATTGATCTTCAATGAATATAAATACTATTTCCTGACACTCATCCTTTTAAACTGGTTAAAGCTTGAGTGCCTCTGTGATGGCTTTCCTTGCCACACAGATAGAAGGTCTTTTTCTATCCTAAGCATATGTATTCGTTTGCATTTGGCTACATAATGTGCATGCCTATGCACATGCACACACATAGTACATGGATACATACACAAATACTTTCAAATGAATTTTACACACCTCAGTACTGTCACTTTGGTTGAAATAAATTACTAGAGTAGCGAGGTGTATTCTCCCCACAGGGAGAAAGTGAATGGCCGTGCAACAAATGATTAAATGCACACAGGGTGTGGGGAGCTAACCGTTCTTCAATAGGGGTATGGAATTAGGATGGGGAGGCTCCTCTCCCAGGGCCTTTGCCTTTATTAAAAGACTTGAAAGCTTGGGGGATTTCTTCAATAGGTATTGGGGTGTCTGTAAGTCTTTTTTGGACTGTGTGGAAATCTGAACTGTGCTTAAAAACTCTGCAAGGTCTTTTTGATCCTTAAAGGTTCTGATGTAAAAACCTATCCAGGTTTCCATAAAAGTAGTAAAGTGTTTTCTGTCTTTTATTAAAACCTTCATACTTTTAAGTAACCTTCCCCTTTTATGGAGTAATTGTTTAAAAAAATCCAAAAGCATTAAAAAAAAAAAAAAGTCAACCTTTTAAAAGGTTGTTTATTCCTCAAATGAGGCATCAGTTTAAGGATTAAAATGTCTCTATTAGTCAACAATTTTTATTTAATGAACTCAATAAAATCTCCTAACAAAAATGTGCAGGTCAAATTGCCACTTATTTCCTTTTCTGCAATTCCTAGGAATCTGATTAAGACTGAATATGATCTATATAATATGATATACCTGACTATGGGAAACCCAGACCTGAGAAATAAAATAGATCCTTGAGCTCCAGCTCAAAATTAAGATGGCGAGGAAAGAACTCAGCTTAACTGAACTGAAACTTTGTATTATAAAGTGGAAACTAGTCATTTCCTCTGAAATGAATGATGTAAGAGATAGCTTTGAGGCCATTGTGAAAATCATGAACCTTACTCCAAATTTATCTACTAATTAAATCAGGGGACCACAGGTAATTTTTAGAAAATCCAAGAGCTTTCAGTTTGATAAAACTCTGTGACTGAAGAACCAGGTAGACCTGGATAAAGAACCACAAAGCACATGGGAGGGCCCCCACGCCGTCTTGCAGAATGACACACTCGATACCAAAGAAGAGTGTTCTGTCTCAGGTTATCTTATTCTAGTGACCATCGTCATAACAAAATGCTAAATACCACCATGTTTTCACTAATAAAGTATGGGGTATATTTTAAGGTATAACCTAATTGTCTGCTATAGACAATTAACTAATATCATGCTTTTGCCATTTATTTTCAAGTACACCAGAGTTTTTCCCATAGTGATGGTGTGATTTTTATTTTATACCTGGGGAAGATGGATCTGTAATGGGAAAAGAAAGGGAGAGTGTGCCTTCTTAGGGGCAAATGCCAAGTCAAGAATTAATCCAAGGCAGAGCCTACCATTCTACTAAAGATAAGCTATCTGTTTCAAATATGATGTTATAATTTTTTTCCCACTTGATGCAATTGCACAAGCCATTCCTTGGTCATCTATTAACCTCCAAAATCCCACTATTGGGCCCTGAATTCCCAGTCAAGTTTAGTTTAAGAAGCAGCAACTGGGCAATCTGTTGATTAGCTTGAGATAATGAGACCAAAATAACTCCTCCTTGACATTTGTCCAAAGTGCAATATGAGCCACAGTCTGGCCTGAGGTCCGAACAGCCTTCCTAAAGACTTCTCAGTTTTTCCAAAAGAGGCTGCACCTGTGGGTCCATCTAGGGTAGAAAAATTCACTTGGGGGGAGCTCCATTTGGCTACTGCACTAAACTTTCATCCCCGTTGTCAAGCCACCCCCTTCCCTAATAGCAGGAAGACTGAGGGTCTGGGTCAACTGGTGTGAGTTTATAGGAGACAGGTGGTATCAAGAGCCTCTCTCTCCATCCAGGAGCTGCGGATGGATAGATGCATGGGCAAAGGCAAAGGCAAAGTGGAGAGTTAGGGACAATACGTGGGGGAAACTGTTCTAAATAGGCTGGCCAAGCAAAGGGAACTTGAAGTGGGTATGAAGAGTCCAAGTTTGTAGTTAAGACATGAAAAGGTTAGGAGAGCCCCACCAGGAACCCCACTGGTCAGAGCAGTTGGGGTCCTTTGGAATAAGAGAGGGGGACCAGGTATTATCAGACCTATTTTGCGGGTTCGTCTGAAGGACATCCTTGAATTTGGACCCATCCTGAAAGCAGTTTGCCATAATCATTCTTTCCAGCCTCAAACAATACTGAGGAAAATATACTGGCTACCAAAGTGAATGAGAGAGGCAGGAAGCATAGGGTATGGGCACAGGAGTTTGGGTGGAGGGTGAGTGAGATGTGCATATATGGAGGTTTAGTAATGTAATCCCAAATTTTATAGGTAGGTAAATGACTAATAAAAAAAAATTTAAAGCTGTGGCTTTTTAGAACTGTCCATGGTCCTGAAGGTTTTCTAAAAACAAAACTAGAGAACATTTAGTGACTTGTGTGCTGGCACTATTTCTAAGTGTTTTGCATGGAATAACTCATTTTATACTCTCAGCAACTGTGTGAAAGATGTTCTATTCTTATCTGTACATCTGTTGTTATCCCCACTGACAGATAAGGACAGTAGAAAACACAGAGAGGTTAACAAACTTGCCCAAGGTCACACAGCTCATAAGTGGGGAAGCCAGACAGTCCACATGCTTGAGCTGCACTTTAGTTATTGATAGTGCCTTACAAAACCTACCAAATTTTCACTTGTCCAACTACCACCCAGCATCTCTCAACTTCAAATTGCCAGGGTAAGTCACTGTGGTTGGCATCTTGGAGACCCAGGCATAGAGAGCAGTGAAGATGGATTGGGCACATTAAAGTGAGTGGCCAACCCAACTCATCTTGACAGCCATCACCCCTTAATAGAATCACCTCCATGTCTGCTTCCCCGGTGGGTTACCAGCCAGGTGAATTCCATTTCATCTTTTGCCATAGAGATACCATTGTATTTCTCACAACTGGCCATAGTGACTGGTACATAATAGGTGCTCAGCAAACATTTGGTGAATAAACAAATTGCGTGCAACCAATATAATGATAACTGTTGTAACAAAAATATACTTCAATGTTGATAGGAGCACCATAAGCCTGTTAAAATTTGGGAAAAAATAGAATCGCCCTGTCGTAGAAATCAGTCACTTTGTATTTTAGATTTGCCCTGCCCATCATGGATGACATATGGAGCTTAAAGTGCATCTTCATCTCTTAGAGATAAATGCAGACAGACAAAGTAAGCAGAGAGCTAAGGTCATGATTTGGGCAGTTTGAAGCCAAAGCCTGGGTGTGATTGAGGTTTTGTTATATGTGAGGTTCAGAATCTTACAGAATCTCAGGCAGGTAGTGTCGCTTAGAGGATGTACGGGCATTCTATGATAGCACAGCCTGTGGTGCCAAAGCCAGCATTTTCCAATCCCGTTTTTCATTTCGGAGCTGACATTATTGCCTGTTTGTTGTTTGATTTTATTCAAACCATGTTTTTGTTATGTTGTATTAACATGTAGGCAATTTCCGTAGCTGCCCTGTCAACTTCTCCAGCGTATGTGTGTGTTTCTACGGCACTCCGCAGCTGAGCTCTTGGAGGACCGGGCCTATTTTGACAGCTCCCTTTAGTCCGTGTATCACCAAGCTTGTTCTCTGCCAACATGTTTCACATGATTCTGTGGACATGTGTAGCACGCCTGTGCAACTTGCAAACACCCATACATTATTACAATAATAATTGGGTTTTGATGCAACTGGAACTCAGTACTACCAAGCTGCCAGCATTTCCTTTTGGCTACCAGTACTGCGCAGGAAAATTATAGTCTAACTGTCTTCCTGTTTATTGATAAACAAAGTGGCCAGCCCAGCAATGGAGCCTGATTAGCAGTTTGCACCCTTTGTGAAAGGATAAACAGAACCCTACTGTTTTCTGTGTTTGACTGCAATTTGCATCTTTAAAGACGTTGGACTGCCCTGGGATTCATGTTCAACTTCCGAGTGCCTGGATGGTCTTTGATATGTTACATGTCAGCCTCCTGGTTTTCCTCCCCTTCATCTTGAAACAGTATTTGCCAGCACATCTCTGTTCCCATCTGGCCCACCATAAGCTTCTGGAGAGTCACCTGTCTGAGGTGGGGAGGGGAACAGGAGAAGAAATATTCCTCATTTCACCATGCTCAGATTCACATTCCGGGGGGACCCTTTGATGTCGACTCAACTCCAGTTTTGAAGAGAGGGCGAACCAGGAATAATGGGTCCAAGACAAAGGAAGTCCACTTATCACTTGCTCTCTGCCCCATATGCTCATGTTTGGGTCCCCTCCCCTTCCCTTATCTAAACCCACCTTCAAAAGAGCCTCTCACCCTTTGTAAAGTAAAATACTATATTAACCTTCTGCTTTGGGTTCGGTGCAGTGTTCCGTTCAGAAATTTACTCTATTGATAACTTAATTAGGTTCTCCCTCCAAATGGTAATAGACTAAGTAGTTGATTGCCCCATAATGATTTCTGGACAGAAGAAATGAGCATTAATATATGTAAACATGAGTTAATCTGTTTAAATAAACCTCCCCCAAATCCTTCCCGGATACAAACAACATTTGTTCTGCCTTAGAGATAGTGCATGATTTGACCCATGAGATTCCAGTTATCCCACTGAACAGTTTCCTTTTATAACATCGAAAGAAATAGTATGTATTTATTGGAGGTTGTTGGACACTAAGGATAGTTAGACATAAATGGTAGCTCAGCTACTTCCTTAATGCCAGAAGGGATTAAATTAGATTTTATAGCCGTTGTAGAAGTGTGTTTGGTAGCTAACAAGTGGGATTGTTCAATCCTGGAAAACATAATCCTATTATAAAAACAGGCAGCTGAATTAACATTACCCAGAATGGTTCTCCCCATGGATTAACATGTTTTGACAATAACAAAGAAAATCATCACATTCTATGGAGCTAGTACATGCTCTCCTCCAAAGTCAGAACAGTGAATTGGGCAAAAGAAGCACAATAAATGACCAAAGCTGCTCCTGTTTGACTTCCTTTTTAGGAAGGCTGGGCCTGAGAGCCAGGTGGCCCACCTAGGACACAGCCAGCTCTGGGGCTGGGAACGTGGCCTTGCTCATCTTGGAAGCTGAGTCTCTCCCGCAGCTGGGCACAGCTATTTGCATCAGTAATTCCCACTCCCGCTTTCTTTCTCTAGTCATAAAAGGGCAAAAAAGTTACTAAGACCCAAACTCTGCTGATTAACTGCTAAGTTGCTAATGGAATAAATATCTGCTACACTCTGTGAAGTCAGTAATACATTTTGTTATTTGTTAGGCCCAGGATCTGAGGATTATAAAGCTGAAAAGGACTTTCACTTTTATTTTTCTGTTCATGGCGACTTTCTACGTTTTCCTTTAAACACTACAAAACCTCTCTCATGCGCATACACACATAACTTAAGAGTGTTTGGGTGGCCTTTTTAGTTTCAAAGCCCTCTCTGCACTCTTAGTCGTTGGTTTGGGCTTGCTGGTGAGGGTTATTATTAGAGCTCGCAGGACTTGCCAGTTTTCATTTGCATGGGTATCATCTTAGCAGATAATCACATGGGCATCAATCACTGGCATATCATTGTGTTAGATAATTGCACGGGCATCAATCACGTGTGTATCTGGAGCAAGTCGTCACGTGGTGTCAATTCCATGTGTATGGAGGAAGGTAACTGCATTAGAAGTGGGGAAGGGCGTGTCTTCGTGGCAGATAATCACATGGGTATCAATCACCTTAGGTACCGAGGTAGATAATCCTATGTCCATCACGTGGACTAACGGGGGTAATTATGTGGGTATCAATCACGTCAACGTGGAGGTTTACATGTGTAGCAATCATGGCATGTGTCCGCTTATGCTAGAGAAGAGAGCAGGTGTCCCCTTGGACACAGCAGGTCAGGTGGCCGCCCGGTGGCTTGACCAGGTGAGCAGAGTGCTGGGAACTCCATTAGAGATCCTTTGGAGGTGCTGTTGTCTTAAGGCTCTCCCTGCTAACGTAGAAGTACTCCTGGGAAGAATATGAATGGCTGCTGAAGACATCTGTGGTTTGCCATTGAGCATCTGTTTGTCCTTCAAGGTCAATGTGTGGTTGTCTTCAGGCCCGGGAGTCCGGGGCTCAGGGCCCACCAGTCAGAAGGCTGCATTTTGCTGACCAGCGCCTGGCTCCAGCCAGGCACGGGGCACAGCCAGTCCTGTTCGAGTGGACGTCGGGGACTTTTGTGGGGGCCAGCAGTGTTCCTTCTCCCTGCACCTCACCTGACGAGGTGAGCCCGGCGCCGCTGCAGCCATCCCTCCAGGGACCCCACGGACCCCGTGTCCACTCCATGGTGCTGAAAATAAATCCTTCCTACAGAAATCTCAAACGTGGGGGCGAGGAACCCAGCCCCGAGACCCGGGCCTGATTCCAGCAAAACTGACCTGAACGTTCACTCAGCCAAGCTATTAACGCACCTTTCAGCAGAAGCCCCGTGGTAGTCGATGTTCCGCCCTCGCTTTAGAATGAGTCCTGATCCACAGGCCGCATTTAGCAGATCTACCCCTGAGAATAAGTGTTCATCGGAGCAGGCCCTGGAGGAGGAGGCGTGGCTCTGGGGGAGGAAGGGAGAGAGCCTAGGAGGCTGGGCATGGCTGCGAAGAACACGCCCTCGTTCTCAGCCTTGGCCTGTGGCCGTCTCAGCTGGAGCTGGAGGGACCTTTATGAGGATTTTTAATGCAGCTACAATGCCCCTCCCCCACCCTGTTCCTACTGATAACCAGCAAACCCAGTGTACGAGCTACACGGTGTGTAAGCCCAGTTCCAACCATCAAAAGAAATGAAAAAATACGTGTGTCCTCTGGTAGGAACAATACTGTCTTTAGACACGTTTTTCCTTTTCTTTTCCTTTTTGGTGGTGGTTTTATTTTGGCCAAATTTTCTAAAGTAGAAAGTATCCTTGATTTAATTTTGTTCTTTAATTGAGGTGGCATTGGTTTACAATACTGCATGTGATTTAAGTAACTTACTCCACCAGTGTTCTTTTGTTGTTTTTTTAAAGATTTATTTATGCATGCGCACAAGAGCTGGGGTACAGGCCAGAGGCACAGGAGGTGAGAGGATTCACCAGAGACAGAGTGGGGAGCAGAACAGGCAGGTCGACTGAAACACACTGCTGAAGGGAGCAGCGAGGAGACAGGAGAGGTCTGCTGCGTCCTGTGGGTCCCTCCCTTACTGGGGACCAAACTCACGGTGCTGTGCAACGGCTGCTTCACAGTGCAGCACTCAACCCGCTGCACCACCAGGGATGCATGTGTCTTAGGGTTATAACTTCACACCTCCTCGATGTACACCACCACCCACCCCAGGGCCCCCACAGTGCTTCACCCCAGAACACCCGGCCCCTCCCCCTTTGCTTCCACCACCACCTTCCCTCCCCTTCTAGTATTGGCCAAACTTTCTATTTAGTATTGTGTGTTGGCTTAACATACCCTTAAATGTTCTTATTTGAGGAGAAGGGGAAAGGGGAGGTTCTTGCAAATTCCCAGGGAAATGTCAGGAAAGAAAATAAGGCCAAGGTTTGTTTTGGGGTGAGGGGGGCAGGTGTGGGTCTGTGGGTATATAACACTTTCCTTACATAAATGTTTGACCCAGTTTTTCATGCTGAGGGCCCTGAGATTCAGTTGGAAGATGCCCTGACACCCTAGAGCAGCTTGCCCAGACCGCCCCCTAATCATAGCTGGCCTGCCTGCAGGGGCTGGGGCCGCTCTCCCAGCTGGATGCCTGCTCTCTGTGGGAGGTCTTAGGCCCACTGGCCTTGCTTACTGGGGAATCAGGTGAGAAGTGGCCTGTAGGGACACTTTTACTTGGAAAATCAAGCACAGGTCAACAAGCCTCCACGCACTGAACATTTGCTTGTTGAAAGCAACGTCACAAAGTCAGCTAAGATTAAACATGTTTTATGTTCTTCCTCACAGCATTCAAAACCACAAGGGAGAACTTAACAGGAGGTTTTCCAAAGGAACAGTTTTTCCGCCTTGGCTCACTTAAGTTGGCCTGAAAAGGGTCCACTTTTTAAAAATTTTTTAAAGGATTTATCTTGTTTATTTATGCAAACAAGAGCTGGGGTGTAGGCCGGAAGTGGAGGGGGCAAGGGTAGAGGATTCAGCAGAGACAGTGGGGAGCAGAGCAGGCAGATGGACTGAAACCCACCGCTGAGGGGAGCAGCGGGGAGGCAGGAGAGGTCTGCTGTGCCATGTGGGACCCCTCCCTGGCTGGGATCAAACTCCCCGCAGGGTGGCTGCAGTGCTGAGGCATAACCTCTGCACCACCGGGGAGGCACCGGGTTCCACTTTTTGTTTGTTTCTTTGAACAGGGATTTGTGGTCTACGTTTTCTTTGTTTTTATTTTTTTTTTAAAGATTTATTTATTTATGCATACAAGAGCTGGGGCACAGGCCAGATCAGGAGGTGAGAGGATTCACCAGACAGAGTGGGGAGCAGAACAGGCAGACTGACTGAAACACACTGCTGAGGGGAGCAGCGGGCACAGCAGAGAGAGGTCTGCTGAGCCATGTGGGTCCCCTCTCTGGCTGGCAGCAGGGATCGAACTCGTGCTGCAGTGACTGTGGCTTGCTTCTTAGTGCATTGCTTAACCCACTGTGCCACCAGGGAGGCCCGTTTTCTTTGTTTTTAATGTGGGCTTTGCCTCCCCCACTGTCAGATCTGCCCCTTCCGCGGCCACCCCTTCTTGGCGCACTGCGGCTTGGACTGCCGAAGGAGTCACGTGTCCCCTCTCCCTTTACGGTGTTGACGGGCAGACTGGCTGCGCTCTCGCGCTGGTGCAGCCCTGTGGGCTGCCCGGTGCTGCAGTCTCGCCAGAGGTCGCGCGGTGGCTGCTCGAATAGCCTCGTAGTAGACAAGTAAGCATCTCCTCAGGAGGGCGGGGTTCCTTTGGAGGTGGGCCTCCAGAACTGTCCTGCACGGGGGCTGCCTCCCATTCCACTGCTGCTTCAAACTGGCCCTGAGGGAGCAGGTCTTTTAGGAGGAGGACCCCCCACTTCATGGTGGGGATCCCCTTTTTACTGGAAGTGATTCCCTGAAAAGAACGTGTATTAAGGGCCTCCCTGGGGGCGCAGCGGGTTGAGTGCCGCAGTGTGAAGCATCAGCGGCACAGCAGCGCCAGTTCGACCCCCGGCCAGGGAGGGAACCCACGTGGCACAGCGGACCACTTCTGCCTCGCCCGCTGCTCCCCTCAGCAGTGTATTCCGGTCTGTCTGCCTGTTCTGCTCCCCGATCTGTCTCTGGTGAATGCTCTCACCTCCCGCAACTGTGGCCTGTATCCAGTTCTTGTATGCATAAATAAATTAAAAAAAAAATAAAAGCGCATATTGGGCCTCCCCTGGTGGCGCAGTGGGTTAAGCAACGCACTACGAAGCAAATCGCAGCCACTGCAGCACGAGTTCGATCCCTGCTGCCGGCCAGGG